>APFE030700431.1:62263-81617 GCA_000404065.3 Pinus taeda | reverse complement strand
GTCTTGAAGTTTGTGATGGAGAAACGAGGTGAGCATCAGGAAGCAGTAATAGGACTTGCTGCTGAGATCTTCAAGTTCATAACCAAATCAGATTTCGATCGTTTGTTCGAAAAATCTGTCGGTATAACAAGGAGTTCATTGATTTGGGATCTTGTAAAGGTTTTGGGGAGGTACCCGCATCCATCAAAGGAGGTTCCGAGTATTAGAAGATTTATCATCGAGCTTCTGATCAGTGTTATGGAGATGGACAGGGTTGCAATAATGAGCAGTTTGAGCATGGAAATGAGAGCACTAGTTGTCATACTAGATGACAGTGAGCTAGTGGAACTGGATGCCCAACTCAATGAGGAAGTGTTGTAGCCATAGAACCTAAATAGTGATCTTGACTACTCGTCTGTACTCGGCCTCAGGTGAAGAGAGGGCAATAGCAACCTGCTTCTTGCTCGAACAACAGATAGGGCCAGACCCTAGATTAAGTAAATATCCAGAGGTGGAATTGCGATCAATGTTGTCACCCACACAATCAAAATCTGTGAAACCAAAGAGATTCAATGCAGTGCCTGTTGCATAGTGAATCCCGAAGGTGATGGTGGCCTGCACATATCGGAGGATGCGCTTGGTAGCTTTCCAGTGTAGCTCATGCAGCTCCTCCATGTATCTGGAAACCGCCCCTACTGCATATAAGGGATCTGGTTTGGAATGAGTGAGGTATAATAAGCTCCCCACTAGCTGTCGGTAGAGAGTACTGTCAACTAATGGAGTGTCATCTCCATCCTCAAGGCGGACCCCAAACAGAAAAGGATTTGGTGCTGGCTTGCAATCAATCATGTTAACTCTCTTGAGGAGATCCCGTGCATACTTAGCCTAAGAGAGTTTGATGCCTGTGGCATCCTGGCTGATCTCAAGACAAAAAAAGAAGTGTAATGGACCCATCTCTGTCATTAAGAACCTATCATGCAAGGTCCTCTTGACTGCAGCAATGGCTAAAGCCGAGCTACCAGTGATCAGGAGATCATCCACATACAAAACTAAGATAAGAAGAGAGTCATGTGTCCTGAGAATGTAAACATTCGGATCAAACTTACATCTTTCGAAGTTTTTTGATAAGAGAAAAGAATTCATCTTCACATACCAAGCTCTCGGGGCCTGCTTAAGGCCATAGAGAGACTTCTTCAGTCTGCAGACCAAATATGAATCCTGAATGAAACCATGTGTCTGCTCCATGTAGATCTCTCAGATAGGTCTCCATGAAGAAGGGGATTCTTCACATCCATCTAATGTACTTCCCACCCCTGGGCAGACGCAATGGAAAGTGCAAGGTGTATGGAATCCATATTTGCTACTGGAGCAAAGGTCTCATCATAATCAATGCCATGCACTTGCTATAAGCCTTTGGCTACTAGCTTGGCTTTCTGTCTGGTGATTTTCCCATCTGCAACACTCTTGGTCCTATATACCCATTTGCATCAGACAAGTTTCCTTCTTGAAGGAAGGGGGAACAAATCCCAAGTCTGGTTCTTGAGGAGGGAGTTGTACTCCTCCTCCATAGCGAACTTCCAAGAGGAATGCCCAGTAGCCTCAGCATAAGACTGCAGATCAGAAGACTGAACCAAATGACAATGTCGAGATGGCGTTGGTTAAGTGGTAGTGAGGGCAAGAGGAGGTTCAATAAACTATAAGCTAGTCCTCCATGGATCAGAATTATCCCCCACAAGACCATTTCTAGCAGCTGGGTGGTCTTGTGCATATATCTCACTTAAGCTCCTTGTTCTCTGATTTATGACAGGGGAAGTTGATTGACTGTTGGAAGCCCGATCTGGGCTTGGATGTGGATCATCATATGCATGCACTGGATTTGTATTTGGAGACTCTGTCTCTGCATCTGCATGCTCTACCTCGACATCTACATGCTCTGTATCTGCATCTAAGTGTACTGAGTCATCAACGCAGTCATGAGGTAGATAAAAGGTTTCCGCATGTGGCAATTGAGGTGCATGTGAGAGACTTTCCTCAAATTGGACACTTCACTCAATGATGAGCTTGTCCGTAGAGGAAATTAGGAGTCAGTATCCCTTCACACCATCAGGGTATCCAACAAAGATGCACTCAATGCACTGTGGATCAAGAGCTTTCCTCTTTTCAAAGGGGATCCTGGCCCATGCTCGGGAGTTGAAAACAGGGAAGCGGGTGACCTTTGGTTTAGTGCCGCTCCAAGCCTGGGGGTCTAATCCTTGATAGATCTATGAGGAGATATGTTTTGGATGTAGTTAGCACAATTAAGTGCTTCAGCCCATAACTTATGAGGTAGTGACTTAGCATGCAGCATGCAGGAAGACATCTCTTTGAGAGATTGGTTCTTTCTCTTAGCAACTCCATTCTGCTGCGGAGTGTATGGAGCTGTGTGCTGCAACTGTATGCCAGACTCTAGGCAAAGGCTCTGAAGTGTTGTGTTAACATTCCCCCCCATTGTGTGTATGGAAGGCTTTGATCTTTCTCTTTGACTGTGTCTCAACTAGTGCTTTGAAATCTTCAAAGTGCACAAAAACTTCAGATTTGGCCCTAAGAAGATACACACAAGTATATCGTGAGAAATTGTCAATAAATGTAAGCACATACCTTGCTTTGTTGATGGAAGGATGAGGAAAAGGCCCCATGAGATCACTATGGATGAGATCAAGAGGAGAGGATGCTCTATGAGTCTTGCCGGTGTCAAACTTTTCTCTAGGATGTTTGCCAAGGACACACCCTTCACAAACTCCTTTGGAGAAACTGTTGGAAATATACTAGGTGGGTGGGGGGTGAATCTGTATTAGCAAGTCAATAATATTTCATTTCCATAATCAGATTCATATACGCTACTTCAGTTAATTAAACTTGCATGTATACGCAGATGTATGTAAGGCAACTAGCGTATACTCTTCAAACTTTTACTTGGTTAATTCATCATAAGTTGATCTTTAATATGTGCATCAGAACCATATAAAAAATAACCGGGTGCAGTAAAATAGAACAGACAATCACACACATGAACACAAGATATAAGGTGGAAACCCAATGTGGGTGAAAACTACCTGCTGCAATCGTCTCTATCTTCTTTTAATAAGAAACTTCTTTTTACAATTTTTGTATTGGTGCAAACTTATACCAGTACGTAGGCTTCTACCTACAGAAGGCTACAACCTTCTCTCGTTCTCGAGATTTTCCTAGAAGGGAGCTACAACCCCATAGCTCTTGTACTAACTGTTGTGTTTACTAGTATGTAGGTGCAAGCCTACAAAAGGCTACAACCTTCTCTTTTCTTCCAGGGACCACGTTTCACAAATTTTCAGACTGGATCCATCAATAACATCAATCAACCATCAACTATATCTGCATCAACCAGTCTCCTTTGCACCAACCAAAACTGAATCAATCAATCACTTCTCAGAATGATGTAACTAGAATATAGTAACGGTAACCAAAACTCAAGCCAGAACCTAGAACACTGTAACAGCACACAGAGGTAGCTAAAGCATATTTTATTAGGTATACGCTACTTCAATGTGTCGAACCTGCGTAGATACGCTATTATCTCAAGGAGAACCTACATATAAATTGTTTTGATATGCAGAACCAACGTGTATACGCGCCTTTTCTAAAGTGAACCTGCATACAGATCTATAAATGATGATTTAAACTTTACAACAATTCCAGACGTTAGTTATATCCAGATCATCATATTTACAAATTACACCATGCGCTAGTCATTCAGATAAAGATCAAAACAAAGATACTTCTCTTCAAGCCTTAAGATCTTGACCCATCAATAGAACTTACCCTTCATCAAGCGCTCACATTCATCCTTGATTCAGATCTGACTGTGCACCATAACCCAATGACCTGTATTCTAGATATTGCTCTTCATTAGATATTCAATGCTTGAGTGCCTTTTCCTAATGATCTTCTCCTCCTTTTATAGTCTTAGGCCTTACTCAATACCATGGTGCAAAACCACTTAGATTCAATACCTTGGACCAAATACCTGGGTTCAACACTTCGAACAAGATATACCATGGATCAAAATACCATGGACCAAATACCACAAACTAGAACTAAGATTTCCAACATGTACGCGCCTTTCCTTCTGTGAAAGTGCGTGTGTACGCTATACGCACCTTTTGGTCTTGTGAACCCACATGTACACACAGCTTGGTCAACAGGGAACCTGCGTATACCTATCTTTTTTTATTTTGTGAGCCTGAATTGTGATCTGTCATCTGTATGAGTTGCCATCAAGGACAACACCTGTGTCATAGTGCCAAATCTATATCATAATGCCAACAATCTCCCCCCTTGGACTTGATGGCAACCCCAAGTCACTCTCCCCCTTTGTCATCAAGGGCAAAGGGTTATGCTCCCCCTAAATGGATGTTGAATTCTCTGATATGCTAAAGTGTGCTATCCATGATCCCCTTGAATATAAGCAAGGTCAAAAAGCTGATTCTATACATACATCATAAATGACCTTCCTATCACTAATGACTCATACATACATCCATCTCCCAACCAAGTGGGAATATACCAAGTTTGACTCATCCACCCAACCAAGTGGGTATATACCAAATGATTAGACATGTCAAAACAAGAACATTACATCATCCATTCCATGCATAGTGGGGAAACAAAATAGGTCATTTCATGACCTTGTCAATAAAAGATATACATGACATAGAGACCAAATATCTAAAACAAGACAATGATAGTTATCAGTAACAATTATCAGTAGCATCTATCAATCACCATCCAGACTAGCAACCATGATCTCCCCCTGAAGCTGTTCCACCTAAATCAAAAACAACTGTGGATTTGTACCAAGACCTTCTAAGATAATGCCAACAATGCATTACTATAAGTATATGCTCCCCATGAATCTGTGCCAGATGATCATTGTCAGACCCATATCAGACTCCTTTCATCCACTACTTTTCTTCAAACCAACATATATGTGACTATATCAATAACAACCAGCGTATGTACGTGGATACGCTTCATGAAACTCGTGTACAACCACTTTTCTCTGAAATAGATAAGTTTTAATAGCAAGATGATGCATCAACTACTCCCAGCTTCTATCTGATATATTCAAATGTCTCTCTGGGCAGTGGTTTGGTGAATATATCAGCAACCTATTCTTTGGAGGGAACATACTCCAATTTGATCTTTTGTTCAAGCACTTGTTCACATAGAAAATGATACTTGATGGGTATGTGCTTGGTCTTGGAATGCATGAATGGATTCTTTGAAATATTGATTGCACTTGTATTATCACGTAGAATGGAGATGGGTGGAGTACATGTGATCTGAATGTCTTGCAATGTTTGCATCATCCAAAGGAGTTGTGTGCAACAAGATGCAACAACCACATATTCTGCTTCAGCTGTAGATAATGCAATTGAACTTTGTTTCGCTGAACCAAGACACTAATCTGGAACCCATATAGAATGCACCGCCACTAGTGCTTTTCCTATCATCCACACTTCCTGCCCAATATGCATCTGCATATGCATGAAGTGTAAGATCTGTATCCCTAGGATACCATAAACCAAAATTCTGAGTTCCTTGAAGATATTTGAAGATCCTTTTGACTGCCTGAAGGTGTGATTCCTTTGGATTTTCTTGGAATCTTCCAACTATTCCCATTGCATGCATGATGTCTATTTGGGTACTTGTTAGATAAAGAAAACTACCAATCACGGATCTATAGGTTGGTTGATGTACTGCTACTGATTCATCATTTGAGCTGAGACTATGTCCTATTACCATGGGGGTACATACTGGTTTAGAATCTTCCATGCTATATTTTTTTTAGATCTGCTTGAGATACTTGGTTTGTGATAGAAAAATACCATCTTTATTTTGTTGAACTTCTAGGCTGAGAAAATATGTGAGCTCACCAAGCAGGGGCATTTCAAATTCTTGCTGCATTACCAAAGCAAATTTTTGACTCATGGATTCTTCATTGCTACCAAAAATGATATCATCAACATACACAAGTATTAGCAATTTATCATTATCAATCTTTGTATATAGATTGCTATTAGCTTATCCTTTTAAAAAACCTTGTTGATGGAGGTATTTGTCAAGACGGTAATACCAGGCTCTTGGAGCTTGTTTTAGACCATACAGAGCCTTTCTGAGTCGGCTTACAAGTTTTGGATCATTTCCAATGATGAATCCATCTAGTTGGTCAATATATACTTCTTCTTCTAAGTCTCCATTAAGAAAGACAGATTTTACATCCATTTGGTATACTTTGAATTTCTGAAAGCTAGAAAGAGAAAGGGACATTCTTATGGCTTCAAGTCTAGCAACAGGTGCAAAAGTTTCTTCAAAATCTATACCTTCTTGTTGAGCGTATCCTTTACAAACAAGTCTGGCCTTGTTTCTAATAACTTCACCATTTTCATTTAGTTTGTTTTTAAATATCCATTTAGTTCCATGATATTCTTATCATGAGGTCTAGGAACTAATTCCCAAGTATTATTCTTTTCAATTTGCTCAAGTTCTTCATTCATGACCTTGACCCAACATTCATCTTTGCATGCTTCATTTACATTTTAAGGTTCGATAGAGGAAATCAATGTTAGATAGCTTGAAGCTTCTATAATAGTTCTTCTTGTCTACACACCTACCTCTTTTCTTCCCAAAATTTGAGTCTCTGGATGATTTTTCTGAACATACTTGGATGGAGTCTTTTCTTCTGCCATTATCTGTTCTTCTAGTGCTTCATTGGTTTCTTCTTCTTCAGAATTAGTCTGATTTGATGTGGAAGGATAATCCTCATCTTCTCCATAATCTTCAGCTTTTACTTGCTTTGGATTTTTGCCTGCTTCATCAACCACAACATCAATGCTTTCAATAATTTTCTCAAGCCTTTTATTCTAACACTTATATCCCTTACTTCAGGAAGAGTAACCAAGGAGAATGCCTTCATCTGCTCTCGGTTCAAACTTGCCAAGTTTTTCATCAATCCTTTTGATGTAACATTTTCTTCCAAAAACTTTGAAGTATTTTACAGTAGGAGTCTTACCATACAAAAGTTCATGTGGAGTTTGAGTGTTGTTTACCCAAACGTTTTCTTTGTTGAGAATAGTGATGACAACAAATGCAGCTTCACCCTAGAAGGTTGCAGGAGTTCCAGACTCATCTAGCATGGCACAAGCCATTTGTTGAACAATTATGTTCATTCTTTCTACCACTCTGTTTTGTTGAGGAGTCCTTGTGGTGGAGAATTCTCTTTTTTTTCCATGTTCTTCACAAAAGTCGAAGAATTCATCCGAGGTAAATTCCCCTCCTCGATCAGATTTGAGGCATTTGATTTTGTGATCTGAATCATTTTCAACCAAAGCTTTGAAGGCTTTGAACTTTTCAAATGCTTCATCTTTATGCTTTAGAAGTCCTATCCAACACATTCTGGAAAAATCATCAATGATTAATATAAAGTATTCTTCTCCACGAGGTGACTTTTTCCTTGATGGACCACATAAATCAGTATGAACAAGTTCAAGAGCCCTACTAGCTAATCCTTCCTTCTCAGGGAAAAGTGCTTTGGTTTGCTTACCAAATTGACATGATTTGCATATTGTATTTTCTGGAATGCTGATATCAAGAAGATCACGAACAACCTGGAATTTGCATGCTCTCCTTATTTGAGGGAAGCTTAAATGCCCCAATCTTCTGTGCCATAGCCAGTGTTCATCATTTTTGCGTAGATAGAACTGTTGTTGTCCTCCCTTGAGTATGTATAGGTTGTTTGGAGTTCTTATGCCTTTGATTTTCTCCTATGTCAAGATCACGAACAACACATCCATTTGATTGAAATACTACTTCATTTCCTTGATCACACATTTGACTAACACTCAATAGGTTGTGCTTTAGACCATTAACATACATAACTTTCCCAACTTTAACCTTTTATTTTAAGAGAAAAAACCCTTTACCTTTTATGATTGCAGGAGTGTCATTTCCAAATGAGACCTTCTTTTCCTTTTCTAAGGCATTATATGACTGAAGTTTTTCTTTATCACCTGTCATGTGTTTTGAGCATCCACTGTCGATGCACCACTGATTTTCTTGTCCTTCTGCATACAAGGCTATACCACATCTTTCTGTGTGTGGTTCTTTCTTTTTCCATATTTTGGGACTCAATGAAGTTTGCTCCTTCTAAGATGTTTGCCAAAATTTACTCCTGCATTCAGAATCTTCATGACTGAAGTTGTTCCAGATAGAGAATCCCATTTCATTTTCAAGAGGTGAAAAGTTATTGTAGGTCCTTTTCATGATTCCTGTCACATTCCTTTGATTTCATGCTTCTCTAGCCATGATGGTCTTGTAAGCAACACACTGAGTAGCTTTGTGTCTAAATTTATGACATGAAAATCATTGGCCATTAAAGAAGTTCCTACGATAATCGAATCTATTGACCTGGTGATTGACATTCATTCTTGAAGTAGATTGAGTATGATTTACTTGAGGTTGGTTGTAGCTTCTATTCATCCTTGAAGTAGATTGAACCCGATTTACTTGGTGATCTACTTTATGCCTTTGCTAATGATTTTCAAACTGTTCATTGCTCTTTGCTGCATCAAGATAGCTTTTGGTGGAGGTTGTTGGCTTCTGTGATTCAGTGTATCCAAGAAATGTCTTTCTCAGAGGAGAACACTTCACTTTGATAATTTAATCTAAAGTTTTTGATCCTTTATCAAATCTGAAATTTAGAGCTTTTGTTTTCTCAATATCTTTCCTTAGACCCACAATTTCACATTCTAGTTTTTTATTGTGTTTTTCACTTTCAGCAAGTTGGAATGTCAAAGTATCTATAATCATATTATTTTCTTCTAAACAGATTTTGAGTTTAGAGATTTCTTCATAAAGATCATCTTCAACTAAATCATACAAGAAATCATCATCTTCAAAAGCCATCAAAAGTCTATAGTCATTATTATCTTCATCACTATTTGATAAACCATTGCTATCTTCATGCGTATAGTAACTCTTCTTACTTACACTTTGTTTCCTGTTCCATTTTCTTGATTCCTTACCTTTATCAAGCTTATCTTTATGAGTACATTTGGTAGCATAATGACCGACTTTTCCACAAGCAAAACATTTGAAAGGTAGTTTACCTCTGAATCTTCTAGAACCCCGTTGAAGGTTTGTGACAAAGTTTGCTTCTTCCTCTTCTTCTGAAATATGTCCTGATTCATTGATTTATTCTCTTCTTGAAGCTTTGAATTCGGCTTCTCTCATGTCTGATGGACCTCCTTTTCTCATTTCGAAAGCAGTTAAGATTCCGTGTAGCTGTGTCATAGTGATACTCTGAAGATCCTACTTTTCTTCTATGGCATAAACTTTTGATTCAAACTTAGTAGACAAGGATCTTAAAACCTTTTCAACTAAAGTAACTTCTTTTATCTCTTCACCCAATTTCTTCATACAATTAAGAATCTCATCTATAGGTAAGAAGTAATTAGCTATGCTTTCATTATTGTGCATTTTGAGAGTTTCATATTGAATTCTGAGAGATTGCAGTTTTGCACATTTTACCTGATTTTCTCCTTCATAGCTTAGAACGATCTTGTCCCATATTTATTTGGCGGTCTTGAGCTACATAACTTTGACAAATTTTGATTGTGACAAACTCCCCAATAATGTATTGACATCCTTGGCATTGGTTTCATATTGCTTTTTACCTGTCGTATTTGTAGGAATTGCTGATGGAAATGTATATCCTCCTTCCATGATTTCCTAGACATCTATTCTAAAAGATTGAAGATAGGTTGTGGTTCTTACCTTCCAATAAATGAAGTTGCTCCCATCAAATATTGGTGGTCTAATGGATCCCTCTCTTTCATATTTACTCATGATGATAGATCTTCTCTCAAGTGATCAAGCTTCCTTTGAAAGACCTGCTCCGATACCAATTATTGGAAATAATACTGAGAGGAGGGGGGTGAATCAGTATTAGCAAGTCAATAATATTTCATTTCCATAATTAGATTCATATATGCTACTTCAGTTAATTAAACTTGCGTGTATACGCAGATGTATGTAAGGCAACTAGCGTATACTCTTCAAACTTATTACTTACTTAATTCATCATAAATTGATCTTTAATCTATGCATCAGAACCATATAAATAGTAACTAGGTGCAGTAAAACAGAACAAACAATCACACACATGAACACAAGATATAATGTGGAAACCCAATGTGGGTGAAAACCACCTGCTGCAATCGTCTCTATCTTCTTTTAATAAGAATTTTTTTTTTTACAATTTTTGTATTGGTGCAAACTTATACCAATACGTAGGCTTCTACCTGCAGAAGGCTAAAACCTTCTCTCGTTCTCTAGCTTTTCATGGAAGGGAGCTACAACCCCCTAGCTCTTGTACTAGCTATTGTGTTTACTAGTATGTAGGTGCAGGCCTACAGAAGGCTACAACCTTCTCTTTTCTTCCAGGGACCACGTTTTATTAATTTTCAGACTGGATCCATCAATAACATCAATCAACCATCACTTATATCTACATCAACCAATCTCCTTTTCACCAACCAAAACTGAATCAATCAATCACTTCTCAGAATGCTATAACCAGAATACAGTAACAGTAACCGGAACCCAAGGCAGAACCTAGAACACTGTAACAACAAACAGACGTAGCTAAAGCATATTTTATTAGGTATACGATACTTCAATGTGTCGAACCTGCGTAGATACATCGTTATCTCAAGGAGAACCTACGTATACATTGTTTTGATATGCAAAACCGATGTGTATACGTGCCTTTTCTAAAGTGAACTTGTGTACAGATCTATAAATGATGATTTAAACTTTACAACAATTCTAGATGTGAGTTATACCCAGATCATCATATTTACAGATTACAACATGCGCCAGTTATTCAGATAAAGATCAAAACAAAGATACTTCTCTTTAAGCCTTAAGATCTTGACCCATCAATAGAACTTATCCTTCATCAAGCGCTTAGGTTCATCCTTGATTCAGATCTAGCTGTGCACCATAACCCAATGACCTATATTCTAGATCTTTATCTTCATTAGATATTCAATGCTTGAGTGCCTTTGCCTAATGATCTTCTCCTCCTTTTATAGTCTTAGGCCTTACTCAATACCATGGTCCAAAACCACTTAGAATCAATACCTTGGACCAAATACCTTGGGTCAACAGTTCAGACAAGAGATATCATGGACTAAATACCACCGACCAGAACTAAGATTTCCAACATGTACACGCCTTTCGTTCTGTGAAAGTGCATGTGTACGCTATACGCGTCTTTTGGTCTGTGAACCCGCATGTACACGTGGCTTGGTCAATGGGGAACCTGCATATACCTCTCTTTCTTCATTCTATGAGCCCGAACTATGATCTGTCATCTGTGTGAGTTTCCATCAAGGACAACACCTATGTCATAGTGCCAGATCTGTCTCAGAATGCCAACAATAAATCATTAGTAAATGTAAGAACATACCTTGATTTGTTGATGGAAGGATGAGGAAAATGCCCCATTAGATCACTATGGATGAGATCTAGAGGAGGGGATGCTCTGTGAGTCTTGCCAGTGTCAAACTTTTCTCTAGGATGTTTGCCAAGGACACATCCTTCACAAACTCCTTTGGAGAAACTCATATTTGGCAAGCCTTCCACCATCTCATGCTTGCTTAGCTGCTGCATATACCTGTAATTTAAGTGACCAAACCTCTCGTGCCAAAGGCTACTACTATCAACAACATGTGTAAGAAATAAGGAGGTTTTAGATTCAATAAATTTAGAAAACATATACAGTCTAGCTCCATTGTTTACTTCACCGGTTGCAATTTTGGAGCTACTATGTAGGTCATATATGTTCACTACATCTGGAGTGAATTCCACTCTCATTCCAGTGCCGGAATGAGTGATCTGATAAACTAAAAGCAGGTTTACTGAGAGTTTTGGAACATGAAGCACATCTTCAAAGATTCCGTGCAAAATTTCCACACTACCTTTTCTGGTGACCTCAATAGGTGAGTCATCTCTCATGAGGATGGGAGGTCCATTGCATGCATCTAAAGAGGAATAGAATTCCTTTGTAGTAGCCATATGATGTGATGAACTAGAATCTATAATCCATGCATCAGGGGAAGAGAAAATTGCAACTAAAGCATGAAAATTGTTACCTCTCCCATGTGGTGGATCCTTAGTTTTCTTCTTGGCACCTTGAGGGATGTGGTCCCCAAGGCTGTGATTTTTAAGGATTTCTTCCATTTGTTCAATTTGTTTCTTCATTCAAGACGATTCTGGATGGAATCCTTGGTGATAGTAGGTGCATTTGTCTCCTTTCTTGCCTTTCTCATTTCTGGAGCCAGAGGAGTCATTGAAGGGCTTGGTATAGCCTTCCTTCTTTGGTTGGGAATGCGCTTTTCCCTTGTCTTTTTGCTGCTGATTTTTCTAATTTGAATAAGATCTATGATTTTTATTGTGGCTACCATCATGCACAACAAGTGCATGTGCTTTTGGAGGTTTGATTTTCCCCATGCCAATGAGTTTATGTTGCTCAAAAGTGAGGGACTCCATGTACTCTTTGAGAGAAGGCATAGTGTAGGATTTACCTGTTGTGAGCCTTACTGAATGAAATGTAGACACAAAGACAAAGTATTCTAGTCTGAGCTTTGACATAATAGAGAGAACTTGGTGACTCTCCTCCTTGGATTTATCAATTCCACAACCCTTGAGTTGCAGCAACAGATCATTATATTTGGTGAAGAAGTCTTGAATTCTGTCATAGTTCCGTGGATCCAATGAGAGTAACTCCACTTCAAGGAAATGTCCTCTCATCTCATCCTGTTTCCTACAGAGTTCTTCAAACTTTTTCCAAATCTCATTGGGAGTATTACAAGCAGATAGATGAAATTGCAACTATAGGGAAACGGACATGCATATGGATCCGTGGGCCTCATCCATGCAGTTGAGGTGCTTGGATTTCTCTATGGCTAAAGTGGGTTCCACTTCTACGGCCATGCTAATGTACAAACCTTTCTGACGAAGGTATCGAGCCATTTGTTCCTTACATTCATGATAGTTGTACAGTGTTAGGATTGATGCTTTGGGAAACTCCATTTTTCTGTCGATCTTTGATATCCAAGCTGTAATACCTGAAAAATAAAGTACTGGTGCATCTTTTATCTAGCAACCTATGGGCTCTGATACCATGTAAATATGTTAGAAAACCTACACAGATGAATCTAGCTAGTAAAGGTTGAACACACAGCTTTGTAGAGCAAAAACACTAAAAAAAATCGAAAGAACAAAAAGAATTATTGATTAACAGAAAATAGGTTACAATGCTCATGATATACTACATGAGAGTCAACTAATACACATCACTCAGTGAAGATCCCAAGGTAATGCGCCATAGTGGTGATCAATGAGATGACTTGACACCTACAACAACTTCCGGAGAGAACTAGCCAGTTGCGGAGTGAAAGGAGGAGCACATCAGGGAGTAAATCATGCATAAAGAATCTTGCATGTAGTTCCATGCATGCATGGACTGTCAAAGGCACCAATCTGGTGAAGATTCCAATGTTGAAGCCTTGCATGTCAGTGAATTCTCTAACTATGTGTCTGCATGTGCCAGTAATGAAGGTCCTAGGTGTGTAGTACCTCCAATATTATTCTCTCTACATGCAGTGTATTATTTGGTTTCCAAAGATCTTTTGAAGGAGTTGAAAACGGATGAGTTGTATTCAAATGAGAAGGGTAATTTCGACTATCGTAATTTGTTTCCGTTTGGCCCCAACACAAGCACAAAACATCTCTGGCAGATGACCCACATTCAATGAACTTTTTACAATATTACACAGTCAAGAAGAACATGAGCTACTTCTTCCCTCTCACACCACATCTCTTTGTTGCTCAGAGTACTCGTTGGCTCCCCTTTATGACAAGACACACACTTATGATGATTGTAACAACATCTTCACATAATGGGGAGGGCATAGGAGACACATTTATATTTTGTTAAGCCTAGCTACATATGAATAATGAGAAAGTTAATTTATTGCATCGACCAACTTAATGAGAGAAGGAAAAAAAAACCATATCTCCCAAAATATTAAAATAAACCAATGTAATGAGTCAAGGAAAGAAATTAATATCTTACAAAATGTTAAAATCCTTCTTGATACTTAAGTTATCTCAACTCAATATTATTTTTAAGGGAGTTGTCTTTAGTGCCACTTTTTAGATCTTTTTAGATTTTCTGGATTCAACATGCTGAAAAACCTTTAGGGAACTTGGATTGTGCAAAGATTACCCATCAAAATTGTGATTTCAATATATTCTTGCTAGATCTTAGAGAAATTAGACCAAAAAAACCCATCGGAAAAGCTTTCAAAAAGTCCCACTAAAGACAACTCCATTGTTAAGTAAAAAAAAAAAAAATCATTAAGTTATCTAAATGTAATTAATTAATAACTCATTAGTAGAATTGTTTGAATATTTCAATTTTATTGGGATCATTGAATATTTACTTAACTAGCACAACCACATTTACTAATGTTGTTGATATAAGCAGATTAGCGTATATAAAGCACATGTATAACCACATGTACCAATGTGGTTGATATACGCAAAAAGGCATATATCAACCACATTAATAATTATAAAACGTATCTTATTAATTAAAAGCTAACTATATATAATTCTTAATATATACATATATTTCAAACTATAAATTAATTAACATATAACATAATAATAACAATTACTTATTATTATCTGTCCTGAATTTATGAGAGCAAAGTTATCTTTGATTTTCGGAGTGGAACGGAGGGCGAACAATGAGGGTTTCAGATAGTTGCAGTGGTTGATCTACATGGAGTGTAGAAAAGGAGGGAGCTCCACTCCCTCCTATAAGGAGGCCATAGCCAGCAGAGGCAAGAAACCTCTAGAAAATGCTAGAGGTATTGCTGAGGAAGGGAAAAGGAATACGAAAGCAAAGATAGATGGAACCAAAACTAAGGAAAATAACAACAAAAAGACAAGGAGGAAGAAGACAAAACATAGGGAACAAAAGACAAAAAACAAAAGGGACCTTGTAAACCCAAAGCTGAAATCACACCCAGAGTAGTTTTAAATGATCCTGCTCTACAGGCGCACAGGGATCACATGCGGACTTATGATATCATCTATAAATTCATGGGATTATGGCCCACTGAAAAAGATTTACAAACATGGATTAAATACCATTGGAAACATAAAAGGAGCATTGACCTACACCTTGGGTCAAAGGGATTCTTCACTGTGGTGTTCACAAATATTGAAGATAAAGACAGAGTGTTTGAAGGAGGGCCCTACCTCTATATGCAGCCATGGATGATGAATTTTGTCCCAGAGTGGGAGACCTTTACTTCGGTACCGGTCTGGGTAAGACTCTATTCCCTACCTCTTGATTGCTGGAAAACTGAATTGTTAGTAGCCATAGGCAATCAATTACGTCATTTTGTCAAAGCCTCTAAAGCCACAAGAAGGGGAAAATATACTTCCTTTTCAAGGATATGTTTGGAAATGAATCTATTCGGAGCTCTTCCGGATGAGGTAATCTTGGAGGTTTTGGATGAAAAATGGGTGCAAACAGTAGACTATGAGTATATTTTGTTCAGATGTCGTAGATGCCATGAACATGGGCACCTATTAAGAGACTACCTTCTTAGTAAAGTAGAAAACAAGAGCAAAGCTAACATAATGAAGGACACTGATAGCTTTAACAAAGTGGTCAATAGAGGAAAAGGAAGAAAACGAGGGCCAAAGAAACATCAAAATGAAGGGCAACCGGTTAGTCAGAACAAGTTCCAAGTTCTTGAAGAGGATGAAGAGATAACAAAATAAGATCAAGCAATGGGAGGAAGTCTTGGGGAAAAGGAGAAAGAAGAAAACTGTGAACAAACACAGGATATTGATAATAAGAAAGAGACAATGATGAGTGATGCATAAATAGAAATGGATAAGGAAATGACCCAGAGTGAAATGGAATTGGAGGACCATGAGCTACAATAGATTCTTGACAAGGAACACCTAGATCTGGAAGGGTTCTTGATATAGGAAACAATGGGTGGGGTAGATTCATTACCTCAAGAAGAGCTCAATAGAATACAACAAATGTTTTTATGGAAAAATCAGGCTAAGGGGTTGGAGGAAGGAAAAAACATTGACAAGCAGGATAATAGAGGTGTGAAAACGATGAAAACAACTCCGAGATTAGCAACTAGAAGCCTAGGAAAGAAAAGAGGCAGGAAAAAGAAGAAAGAGCTATTGATGGAGTGTGGAAAGCTAATGATAGATTTAGATAACATGAAAGATCTAGCCAACCAATCCTTTACAAATATTTAATTATGAAATTCACATCTTGGAATATCAGGGGTCTAGGTAGTAAAAGAAAACAGAGAATGCTTAGTAATAGAATGAAACAAGCAATGCCGGATATAATCTTCATCTAGGAAACAAAATGTTCCATTCAAAAGTTAAGACAAATTCATAGTAAATGGCTCAGTAGATTTGAGTTTCTAGAAGTCAAAGCAGAGAATACAACAGGGGGCATACTCACTCTTTGGAACCCCCAAAAAATTGGCATAATATATGCTGAGGCATCTTGGAATTATTTATCCGTATTTATTCAACCTGTAGGAGATAGGGATACCTATCTAGTCAGGAATGTTTATGGCCCTCAAACAATAGATGATAAACTCAGGTTTCTAGATTCCCTAGTGGAACTCAGGGATAGACATGCAAGAATACCTTGGATCATGCGAGAGGACTTCAACATGATCAAATCTCTTTAGGAGAGAAAAGGGGGAACCAGAGCTCTAAGTAAGGACTCTTTAACATTTCAAATCTTTACAGATAATATGAGACTAGTGGATACTGATACGAACAATGGCCTCTTTACTTGGAATAATAAAAGAGGAGGAGAGTCTCATGTAGCCTCCAAGTTAGATAGATTCATTATCTCAGAGGATCTTATGCTCATAGATAAGGAAATAACAGTGAGATTTCTCCTCTTTGGAGGCCAACTGGAGATCAAGGGCATAGGCACTCCCAGGAACAGACCTTTCAGATTTGAGAATATCTGGCTTTCCCACCCAGAATTCATCAGCAATATTGAAAAATGGTGGTCAGAAGATTTGTAGATTCAAGGAACAATAATGTTCCTTCTACACAAAAGATTAAAGCACATCAGGCTCAGGCTTAAAGAATGGAACAAGAATGATTTTGGAAACATTTTTGTGGAAAAATAATCTATTGAAACAAAATGCAGGAACTCAACCAAGCCCTGATCACGGAAGGATTTGATAAAGTCAAAAGTGATCAAGTTGATCAACATCTTCAAGAATGGGAGAATCTATGTAAACACGAGGAAATGTTTTGGAGACAAAATTCTAGAGTGAAATGGCTAAAAGAGAGAGAGCGTAACACTAGATTTTTCCATAGATCCACCATGGAAAATAGAGCTCACAATAGAATCTCTTCAATCAAGGGTGAGGATGGGGAGCTTCATATCTCCCATGAGGATACAAAAGTTGTGTTAGTTCATCACTTCCTAGGCATAACTCAGGAAAATAATTCAGACGGAGAGCATTTGTTATGGAACCAGCTCAAGAAAAGATAGAAAAGATAGATCAACGCCTTAAAATTCAGCCTCTTCGAGGGGGCAACCTCCTTTACTTACATAAATGAACAATTCTTGGATGATACAAATGAAAAGATCTCCTTTTTTTATATAGGAGTCTAAGGGGTCATAACATAATCAGAGCCGACATAACAATAATAATGTAAGGGCACAATAATAACAATAGTGGGCTTCTATGGGGCACAATAGTAACAATATGGGCACTACATGGTTACATCAATATAATAAGGGGGTTGTACTAATAACAATAAGGGGTTACACTAGCAGTATAGGGGCCAAACATCCCTCTCTCTCAAAAAGTGTGTCCCTCAACGCTTGAGTAGTTCTTGATGCTTTTGTATAAAATTCTTGTCCTCCCATGTGGAATCTTCAGCAGGTAAGTTCTTCCACTCGATGAGATACTCTGAAATTGATCGATTTTGTAGCTGCCGGGTTCTTGTTTCTATGACTACTCTAGGTTCCAATATGATTTTTCCTTCCTCTTCAATTTCTAGCAATATTGTATGAATTGGGATCTTTTGCAACTTTTGAATAAGTGGCCATACTTATTTTTCCTTCTTCCATTCATCCCTTGCTTCATTTATCCAATTTGGTTGGATAATAGAAATAGCACAAAGCAATGCTTCCACATCTTCATCCTTTCTTGAGAGTGCATCTGCAACAAAATTTTGCTTCCATTTTCTATAGATGATGTCAAAGTCATAACCTAACATATTTGTGACACATTTTTTCTGTTCTTCTAAAGATAATAGTTGTTCTAAAAAGTATTTAAGACTATCATGATCCATTTTAACCTTGAAGAGTCTTCCCATTCGGCAAGGTCGCCATTTTTTGAGTGCATGTAGTATTGCCAACATTTCCTTCTCATAAATAGCTTGCTTTAGATGCAGCAGTAAAAATACCCAATCACCTACATCAAAACATTTTTCACTACGATGTTTATCTACCTGTTGTTTCGTTTGATTTTGCACCAAGGTGGGGCGATCCTTTAAAAGTTGGAGAACTTGTTGTTGATGCTTGATGTGATCTTTCACTGCTTGAACCTTTTTCTTCTTGATATGTCCTTCTATCTCTAGAGTTTGAGGAGTGGTCATTTCTTCCAATCCTTTACAAGATATGGTCAGATTCATTTCTTCTTTCTCGATGTGATATTTCACTTCTTGCACCTTTTTCTTCTTGATATGTCCTTTCTTGAGAGTTTGAGGAGTGGTAATTCTTGCCAATTCTTTACAAGATATGGTTTGATTCATTTCTTCTTTCTCTGGGGTGGGGTCCTAGTGTATATCCTCTTCTTTTGATGTTTCTTGATCCTTTTTCTGTACCTTCTTATGAAATTTCAATCCGATGCTCAGAGAGAAAGTTATGACAATTTTCCCCAGGTCACCTGTTTGGAATGTAATACAGGAGTCTGCAAAAATACCAACTTGCTTAGATCATATCTCCGCGAATATAGACCGAAAATATTTGAAATTTGGACCCGATATTTAGTGCGATGTCTTTTCAAATAGGTTTTTTTTTTAGCTTCTGAAACGTCACAGAAAAAAAGTTATAGCGAAAATACCATGATGACCTGTTTGGAGTAGTGAAACCCTAGAATCCAAAGCTCTGATACCAAATGTTATGAAACCA
>APFE030700431.1:0-62243 GCA_000404065.3 Pinus taeda | reverse complement strand
TTCTCTTTTTTCTTCCAATTGTTGTGGTGTAACCCTTGTAGGTTGTGGAAGGCTAGGAGAAACAACACTTCCATCTTTATAGTTGTGAGGGGTATGCTTCCTGGTTTCCATAATTTAGCTTTCCACTATGTCACAAAGCCCTTTTACTCTTTCCAATTTTTGTGGTGTCGCTCTAAAGAAGGTGTTGCTCTTTGTGTCCTCATAATGTGATATCATTTCCTCCATGAAAATTGACCACGTAACAAGTTGTTTACGAGAACAAAGCCCTTCATACCATAAAAATTGACCCAGCTCTAAATATGAAGATGCAATACATATCTTTTGTAATAGTGGTACACCATGTAGATCAAAACATTTCTCCATCTGAAGTATCCAATTTACCGGATCCTTGCCATCAAACTTCCTCATCTTGCTTTTCTTGATTTTAGGAGCTCAATCTTGAAATGACTGTAACTATGTACTTTCGGATCTTTAAGTTCTAAAATTGTGACCTGTAGTAGCCCTCTGCGTCCTCGTTCCAATGCCACCAATCTGATCCAAATTGGATTCTCCAAGAAAACGTTATGCACAATCTCCCAAGATGAGCAGATTATAGACTAGTTCAGTAGAGCTAACTTGTATGATGTTCCAAGAGTCACTGTTTCAACCTCTGGCTCTGAAAAATATATAGAAGAAACTACAGCCCGTCCTCTTTCTGCACCTTTTTATGAAATTTCAATCCAATGCTCAGAGAAAACATTATGACGATTTTCCCTAGGTCACCTGTTTGGAATGTAATTTAGGAGTATGCAAAAAGACCAACTTCCTCAGATCATATCTCTACAAATATAGTGCAAAATGCTTTGAAATTCGGACCCGAGATTTAGCACAATGTCTTCTCAAATGGTTTTTTTTTTTCAACTTCTGAAACGTCGCAGAAAAAGAGTTATAGTGAAAATTCCACGATGACTTGTTTGGAGTAGTGAAACCCTATAATCCAAGGCTCTGATACCAAATGTTATGGAACTAGCTCAAGAAAAGATAGAAAAGATAGATCAACACCTTAAAATTCAGCCTCTTTGAGGGGGCAACCTCCTTTACATTACATAAATGAACAATTCTTTGATGATACAAAGGTAAAAGACCTCCTTTCTAATATAGGAGTTTAAGGGGTCATACATAATAGAGCCTACATAAAATAATAATGTAAGGCCAAATAACAATAGTGGGCTTCTATGGGGCACAATAGTAACAATATGGGCACTGCATGGGTACATCAATATAATAAGTGGGTTGTACTTATAACAATAAGGGGTTACACTAGCAGTATAGGGGCCTAACAACATTTCATCATGGACGTTACTAGACACATACCTAAGCTGGTGTCTAGAGAGGACAATTTCAACCTTAATAAGCCAGTAACTGAAGAGGAGGTCAGTGAGGTCCTCAAAGATATGTAGAATGGGAAAGCACAGGCCCGGATGGTTTCAATGTGGATTTTTTTAACGCTTGCTGGATTATTGTTAAACAGGATATCTTGAATGTAGTGGAGGATTCCAGGTTGAACAAAACTATTTTGAAAGGGCTCAATACCTCCTTCATCTCCCTGATCCCTAAACAAGACAACGCTCAAACACCTGATAAGTATAGAACCATAGCTTTATGCAATTTGGTTTACAAGATAATATCCAAGGTAGTGGCCAACAGACTCAAACCTCTACTTCCTACTCTAGTTTCAGGGGAACAATTGGGTTATGTGGAAGGCAGAAAAACTCTAAATAACATCATTCAAGCTTATGAGGTAGTACACTCGTTAACTAGCAAGAGGCAAGTTAGAACGATCATGCAACTAGACATAGCCAGAGCTTATGATAAGGTGAACTGGACCTATATCAAGAAAGTTCTTACTACTTTTGGATTTGATCATAACTGGGTCAGATGGGTTATGGCCCTGGTGATTTCCTCCAGCTTTTCAATATTGGTTAATGGCTCTCCCTCTGAGATTTTTATTCCTTCAAGAGGCCTCAAGTAGGGAGACCCACTCTCTCCCTTTCTTTTCATCCTCGTGATGGAAGGACTTGGTCAGTCTATCAAGCATGCTAAAGTAAAGGGTAAAATTAAAGGCCTTCAACTAGCTGAGAATGGTTAGGCATTGACTCATCAACAATTTGTAGATGATACCATGTTATAGGGAATCCCCACAGTCAAAGAAGCTACAACCTACAAACAAATCCTGAATGACTTTGCCAGGGCTACAGGTATGGAAGTGAATCTCTCCAAATCAAAATCTTTTTCTTTAACACCAATATCTCTATTCAGAGAAATATCTCCAAAATTCTAGGCTTTCAAAGGGATTCCCTCCCCTCAAAATATTTGGGAGTTCCTCTAACTACTAAGCTGATGCACAAGAGCATTTGGGAACCTTTGGTCAATAAGATGTAGGATAAAGTCAGAAAATGGACCATCAAATCCTTATATCTGGCTGGTAGGCTGGTACTTACAAAGGTTGTGCTTCAATCAATCCCTGGTTTCATGTTATCAGCTCTCCCAGCTCCAAAAGGAGTCTTACATCAATTCAGGAACATCCAAAGAGACTTTCTTTGGGGTAAGGAGGAGACAAGGAAGAAATGGGCCTTAGTTTCATGGGAGAAAATCTATAGACCCAAGAACCATGGGGTCCTAGGCTTGGATGATCAAGAGATTCTTAGCAATGTTTTAGGGGCCAAACTATGGTGGCGTTGGGTTCAAGAGCCAAAGGCTCAATGGGAAATTATCTGGAAAGAAAAATATGCTAGCTCCTGGCAAACTAGTGATTTCATAAGAATGCTTGGAAATATAAAGGGCTCATACATCTAGAATAAAGCGTGGGAGAACAAAAGCCTAGTACAACAACATAGTTTCTCGGAAATCAGAGAGGGAGATCTAGCACTATTCTAGGAGGATAAATGACAACAAGAACCAACACTATTAAAAGAGGACTTCTTGGGCCTTAAGCATGAGACAGATACCCAAGGATTAAATAAGGTAAAGGATTTCTAGGATCATACTCATAACACAAGAAAATGGAGAATCTGGAGAAACATAGATTGCAGGGATGATAGCCCCTTGAAAGCAAAAGCAGAGGCACTTATGAGAATGTTGGAACAAAAGATGATCTTAGTAATAGGGGGCAGGACCAAATAAGATGGGGCAACAATAAAGAGGGCACCTTTAATCTTAAGGAAGCAAAAGGTATTCTCCTTGAGCTGGATTCCCATGTTCCAGATAGGATCTAGCAAAACCTATGGAGGCACCAAGGGTGGATGAAGATCAAAATCTTCATGTGGTTGGTACATCAAAAGAAAATCTTGACTTGGGATAATATTAGTAAGAGGGGTGTTCTAGGGCCTTCCAGATGTCAGCTCTGTAAATCTGAAGAGGAGACAATGGAGCATATACTCAATAGCTGCATCTTCACCTCCAGGTTATGGGACACATTTGCTACCATTTTTCAACAAACTGATAGGGACAAAGGGAGTATAATCAATACCCTAAACAATTGGAGAAGAAACCTTTTGGATTATGAATTTCTTAGCTTGGGTTGGGCCCTAACGTCAAGCTTCATTATATGGAATGTTTGGAAAGAAAGGAACAAGAGAATATTCAAGGATTAAGAGAATCCCTCTCATCGCCTGTTTGAGCTGATCTTAAAACAGCTTAAGGAGACGGTGGGCACCATAGTACATAATCACCCTAAGAATCCTCCCTCAGAGGTTGATTTAAGAATTCTCAGGCAGCTGGGTATGTAGGGGCTTATTCCTCAAGCCTTGGATAGGAAAGTAATCACAATGGAAATGGAGAAGGATTTCTAGCATCCTCCCCCGAAAGGTTATTTGAAATATAACATTGATGGGGCTTCAATAGGCAACCCGAGAACTGCTGGTTTTGGAGGAGTTTTAAGGGATGATGAAGGGTGCATTCTCTTTATCTTCCATTGCCATTTAGGAAAAGACACCAACAACATGGCTGAATTAATGGCTTTGGAGCAATTCTTAGAGTTTCTGAAGCAGGACAACTGCTCAAATGTAATTATAGAAGCAGACTCTGAGTTAATCATTAACTCGGTGAAAATAATTAGTTGTGGAACAGTGTCGGAGAAAGTCTCAAAACACTGGAGGCTAATCTGGGTTTTCCAAAGAATTCAGGGTCACCTCCAAGGACTTCGCACAGTGAGTTTCTACCATGTTCACAGAAAGGCCAATAAACTGGCGGATCTTTTGGCCAACCAAGGTGTGAGCTGTACAAAATGCAGGGTTTCGATGGAGTGGTAGGAGTTGCCTCAGAGCAGACTAAAAGCACTTTGTCACGAGCAAGCGAAGGATAGGAAAGTGTTTCGATACAGAGCCAAGGAGGCAAGTTCAAAATGACTAATTCTCAGTATGATTCACTATTGTCTATTAGACTGGTCTTTGGTGGGGGGCAAGCCACTGTCGGCCTTAGAAAACCATGGTGTATGTTGACTAGATTTGTCAGTTTATCGAGTGGTCGACCAGTGGGTAGGTTCAGAACATTCCATGGTTTTAGGTTCAGGCATAGAAGAAAGAATATGAGGGACGGGAATCCCATCTTTTCCGGCAGTCGTAATATCCCCAATTTCCATTTTCGGGAGGTAAAACCACTTCCCTGGTGGTTTTTTGGTTCATTGCATGACTCTCAAGCAGGAAATAGTTTTAGCAATTTGGAAGCTATTCCATTCAGCTTCCTACACGTGGCAGGGGGGTGGGAATAAATACTACCCCCATCACACACTAATGTTCGGAGACCTTGAACCATGTGATATTATTCTCAACTATTGGATTTCGTTGTGCAGATCTACGGATAGGAATGATCATGCAGTTTGGTGGGGCTAGGTCGTTAAGCACCACACATCTTTGCTGAGTGATTTCTTCCTCTGCCGTTGGATTGCACGAGGAGATTGGATGGTTTGGATTAAAGATGCAAGTCCAGGGAGTTGATGCGCAGGAGATTCCGTGGTTTTCCACACGCTCTTTTGACCTTTTGGCACAAACATTCTTTGTATTCCAAGGGCTCGGAGGTTACCTTTGTAGAGTTAGGGGTTATGCCTTAGGTGGTTAGCAATCTAATTTTCCTGGGTCCATGGTTACGAGTGGACGTTTGTACATTATGTAAAATATTTTCTGGCTTAATGAAACAGAAGGAACGACTCTTGCTTCAGTGAAAAAAAAAAAAAAAAAAACAAACAAAAAACAATTACTTATTATTAATAGTACTTATTTATCTCTCCACTATTATGTTATTGTTTGTGTATATTATATATATATATATATATATATATATTTAGGAGTATATGAATAATATTAAAAATACATAGATCATATATCAACTTAAAATATATTATAAACCCAAAGTATTATTAACATTATAAGCGCAAAGGCTTAATAAACCTAAGTGATTAATATTATAAACACAAAGGGATTAAGACTATAGACCCAAGGGATTAAATTATGAACCCTTTGGATTAATATTATAAATCCAAGGGATTAATAAACCCAAGGATTCATATTCTGAACTTAAGGAATTAATATTAAAAATAAAAAGGGATTAATATCATAACCTCTTGGGATTAATATTATAAACCCACGCAATTATTAATATTATAAAACCAAGGGATTACTAGTATTATAAACTCAAGAGATTAGTCAACCCAAGGGATTAATGTTATAGACCCTTATGATTAATATTATAAACCTAATAAATTAATAAACCCAAGAGATTATTAATAATTATAAACCATGCATATTAAACTCTATATCTTAGGCACACTATATTATAAATCTAATATTAAAAACCCCATATTATAAACCTAATACTTTAAACCTTGTTATTAAACCCACTAGTATAAACCCTAATATTAACTCAATATTATAAACCCAAATATTAAACCCCAAGAGATTTATATTTAACCCAAGGGACTCATATTGAACCATAACCCAAGAGATTTATATTAAACCCAAGGGACTAATATTATAAGCCCTATGAATAATATTATACCCCAGGAATATGAACCCTTAGATTAATATACCTAAGGGATTGATATTAAAAACCCAAGTGAATAATAAACCCAAGGGATTAGTACTAAAAAGCCAAGGAATTATAAACCCGAGGTAATAATATTAAACCCAAGGGATTAATATTATAAACCCAAAGTATATAAACTATAAGATAAATATTCTAAACCCTAAAATAAACATGGCTCACCATGGTTTACCATTATTGAGTTTCATATTGAGACAATCTTCAGCATAATGTGACGTTTGGCCATGGTTGACCACAATTGATTTTCGTAGGGAGACAATATTTGTCACAATATGACATTGGACCATGGTTGGCCATGATTGACTATGGCTGACCGTGATTGACTATGGTTGATGATGGTTAACTATGGTTGAACATGGTTGATTTTCATATGAGATCATGGTTGACCACGATTATAAACCCAAGTGCTTTATATTAAACCAAAGGATTGATATTATAAACCCTATGAATAATATTATAACCTAGGTATATGAACCCTTAGATTAATAAACTCAAGCGATTGATATTATAAAACCAATGTAATAATAAACCGAGTTAATACTAAAACTTTAAGGGATTATAAACCCACGGGATTAATATTATAGACTCGAGATATATAAACCGTAAGATAAATATTATAAAGCCTAAAATAAACATGGTTAACAATGTTTTACCATGGTTTATTTTTATATTGAGACAAACTTTGTCACAATGCAACTTTGGAACATGGTTGACCATGGCTAAACATGGTTTATTTTCATATTGAGGGAATCATTTTCACAATGTGACGTTGGACCATAGTTGAAAATGGTTGAGGATGACTCATAATGGTTTTCCATTGCTGACAGTGGTTTACCATTGTTGACCATGGTTGACAATGGTTGACCATGGCTGATTTTCATATTGAGATAATCTTTGTCATAATGTGACATTGGACCGTGGTTGAACATGATTATAAACCCAAATGATTTATATTAAACCAAAGGATTAATATTAAAAACCTGACGAATAATATTATACCCTAGGAATATGAACCCTTAGATTAATAAAACCAAGGGATTGATATTATAAACTCAAGGGAATAATAAACCGAAGGGGTTAATACTAAAACCCCAAGGGATTATAAACCCAAGGTATTAATATTATAAAGCCAAGGCATATAAACCTTAAGATAAATATTATAAACCCTAAAATAAACAAAGTTGACCATGGTTGATTTTTATATTAAGACCATTTTTCTCACAATGTGACATTAGACCATGGTTGACCATGGTTGATTTTAATATTGAGACAATCTTTGTCACAAGGTGACATTGGACCATGGTTGACCATGATTTACAATGTTAGACGATGATTGAAAATGGTTTATCATTGTTGACAATAGTTGATTTTCATATTAAGACAATCTTTATCACAATGTGACATTGGAAAATGGTTTACCATGGTTGACCATGATTATAAACCCAATGGATTTATATTAAACGCACACATTAATATTATAAAACCTATGAATAATATTATACCCTAGGTATATGAAGCCTTAGATTAATAAACCCAAGGGATTGATATTATAAACCCAAGAGAATAATAAACTCGAGGGGTTAATAATAAAACCTAAATGGATTATAAACCCAAGGGAATAATATTGAATCCAAGGGATTAATATTATAAATTGAAGGTATATAAACCATAAGATAAATACTAAAACTTAATAATAAACATGTCCAGTCATGCTTTACCATGGTTTATTTTCATATTGAATAACATTATACCCTAGGAATATGAACCCTTCGATTAATATAACCAAGGGATTGATATTAAAGACCCGAGTGAATAATAAACCCAAGGGATTAGTACTAAAAACCCAAGGAATTATAAAACAAAGGGATTTATAATAAACCCAAGGATTAATGTTATAAACCTAATGAATAATAATATGCCTCTAGTATATGAACCCTCAGATTAATAAATCTAAGGGATTGATATTATAAACCCAATGTAATAATAAACCCAAGTTAATACTGAGACCCCAAGGGATTAATATTATAGAACCAATTTATATAAACCCTAAGATAAATATTATAAACCTTAAAATAAATGTGGTTGACAATTGTTTACCATGATTGATTTTCATATTGAGACAAACATTGTCACAATGTGACTTGGGACCATGGTTGATCATGGCTAACCATGGTTGATTTTCATATTGACATAATCTTTGTCATAATGTGACATTGGACCATGGTTGATAATGGTTGAGGATGACTCATAATGTTTTTCCATTGTTGACAATGGTTGACCATTGTTGACCATGGTTAACAATGGTTGACCATGGTTGATTTTCATATTGACGTAATCTTTTTCACAATGTGGCGTTGGACTGTGGTTGACCGCGATTATAAACCCAAAGGATTTATATTGAAACCAAGGAATAATATTACAAACCTAATGAATAATATTATACCCTACGAATATGGACGCTTAAATTAATAAACCCAAGGGAATAATAAATCGAAGGGATTAATACTAAAACCCCAAGGGATTAATATTATAAACCCAAGGTATATAAACTTTAAGATAAATATTATAAACCCTAAAATAAACATGGTTGACCATAGTTTACCATGGTTGATTTTCATATTGAGATCGTCTGTGTCATAATGCGACGTTAGACCATGGTTGATTTTCGTATTGAGACAATCTTTGTTGCAATGTGACATTGGACCATGGTTGACCATGATTGACAATGGTTGATGAAAATTGACAATGGTTTATCATTGTTGAGAATGGTTTACCATTATTGACGATGGATTATGATGGTTGACAATGATTGATTTTCATATTGAGACAATCCTTTTCACAATGTGCCATTGGACAATGGTTTACCATGGTTTACCCTGATTATAAGCCCAACGGATTTATATTAAACCCAAGGATTAATATTATTAACCCTACGAATAATATTATACCCTAGGTATATGAACCCTTAGATTAATAAACTAAAGGGATTGATATTACAAACCCAAGAGAATAATAAACCCAAGGGGTTAATACTAAGACCCCAATGGATTATAACCTAAGTAAATAATATTGAACCCAAGGGATTAATACTATAAGTTGAAGGTATATAAACCCTAAGATAAATATTAAAACCAAGTAATAAACTTGGTTTTCCATGCTTTACCATGGTTGATTTTAACAAACTTTCTCACAATGTGACGTTGGATCATGATTGACCATGCTTGATTTTCATATTGAGACAATCTTTGTCACAATGTGATATTGGACCATGGTTTACCATTATTGACCATAGTTAACGATCATTGAAAATAGTTAACAATGGTTGACCATGGTTGATTTTCATATTGAGACAATCTTTGTCTAGAAATATGAACCCTTAAATTAATAAACCCAGGGGATTGATATTATAAACCCAAGGTGTTAGTACTAAAATTGATCCAGGTAGATGTTGGTGGCCACCCACCTATCCCATTTGGACCCCCACAACTGTCTCTTTCAGTTTTCCAGTTTCCTTAATTATAGCACAATTTACTATTTTTAGCAGTTTTTCGGGTCCTAAACTTCCAGAGCTGTTTTGAGGCCCCTAAACGACGTTTTTGGGAAATCTAACCGCAAACGACTTTTTATCAAAAAATCGTCTTTTTCGTCATAGTCCTCAGAGAGATATTTCCAACGGGCTAACATGCGTGTCAAACGGAGATAATACGACCAATTCGCGACCTCGGGAAGTTGATGTACCAACTTACCCAAAAACAGGGCCCACAATTTGGCATTTCATCTTCTAGGGTTAGGTTTTGGAATGTGAAGGGTTTTCCATTGTTTCTCAACAATAAATAGTCCTTCGAGCCTCATTGTAACACAGTTCAGAGGCATGTAGCTGCCACATCTCTTCTCAGAGATAAGCTACCATCGCCCTACCTAGTTTATTTCCATTTCTGGTTGTAAGCATATTTCAATATTTTCCATTAATGAAATGAAGTATTATTTCTGCTGCATCTCTTTATTTATGGTTATCTCATCTCTGTATTTATGGTTATCTCCGTAATCTATTGCATTCCTGTTTAAATCTGGATCAAAAACCCAAATGGATTATAAACCCAACGAAATAATATCAAACCCGAGGAATTAATATTATAGACCGAATCAATATAACCCTTATCATAAATATTATAAACCATAAAATAAACATGGTTGACTATGGTTTACCACAGTTTATTTTCATATGGAGACAATCTTTGCCACAATATGACTTTTGATTATGGTTGAATACGGTTGATTTCCATATTGAGACAATCTTTGTCACAATGTGACATTGGACCATGGTTGACCATTGTCGAAAATAGTTGACAATGATTTACCGTTGTTGACCATGTTTGACGATGGTTGACAATGGTTTATTTTCATATTGAGACAATCTTTGTAACAATGTGACATTGAAGCATGATTAAACAAGGTTGACCATGATTATAAACCAAAGGGATTTATATCAAACCCAAGGATTAATATTATAAACCTTATGAATAATATTACATCGTAGGAGTATGAACCCTTAGATTAATAAACCCAAGGGATTGATATTATAAATCATAGGGCTTAATAATAAAACCTTAAGGGATTACAAACCCAAAGGAATAATATTCAACCCAAGATATCTAAAACCTAAGATAAATATTATGAACCCTAAAATAAACATGGTTGACCATGGTTGATTTTCATATTGAGACAATCTTTTCCACAATGCGACGTTGGACCATGGTTGACTATGGTTGATTTTCATTTTGACACAATCTTTGTCACAATATGACATTGGACCATGGTTGACTATGTTTAACCAAGGAGGACCAAAATTGATGCTAAAATAAACATGGTTGACCATGGTTTACATGGTTGATTTTCATATTGAGATCATCTTTGTCACAATATGACATTAGACCATGGTTGACCATGGTTGATTTTCATATTTAAAAAACCTTTGTCACAATGTGACATTAGACCATGGTTGGAAATGGTTGACAATGGTTTATCAATGGTGACAATGGTTTATCATTGTTGACAATGGGTTAAGATGGTTGACAATGGTTGGTTTTGACAATGGTAATTTTCATATTGAGACAATCTTTGTCAAAATGTGACATTGGAAAATGGTTTTCCATGGTTCACCATGATTATAAACCCAATGGATTTATATTAAGCTCAAGGATTAATATTATAAACCCTATGAATAATAGTATACCCTAGGTATATGAACCCTTAGTTAATTAACCCAAGGGATTGATATTATAAACTTAAGAGAATAATAAACCCAAGGGGTTAATACTAAAACCCCAAGAAATTATAAACCCAAGGGAAGGATATTTAACCCAAGGGATTAATATAATAAACCAAAGGTATATAAACCCTAAGATAAATATTAAAACCTAGTAATAAATGTGGTTGGCCATGTTTTACGATGGTTGATTTTCATATTGAAAAAACTTAGTCGCAATGCGACGCTGGACCATGGTAGATCATGCTTGATTTTCATATTCAGACAATCTTTGCTACAATGTGACATTGGACCATGTTTGGCCATGATTAGCCATGGTTGACAATGGTTTACCATTGTTGACCATGGTTGACAATAGTTAACAATGCTTGACGATGGTTGATTTTCATATTGAGACAATCTTTGCCATAATGTGACTTTGAAGCATGATTGACGAAGGTTGACTATGATTATAAACCCAAGGGATTTATATTAAACCCAACGATTAATATTATAGACCTTATGAATAATATTACATCGTAGGAGTATGAAACTTTAGATTAATAAACCCAAGGTATTAATATTATAAACCCAAGGGGTTAATACTAAAACCCCAGGGATTATACACACAATGGAATAATATTAAATCCAAGGTATATAAACCCTAAGATAAATATTACAGACCCTGAAATAATACTAATTAATTAATATTTTATGAAAGGAACTTACTCAAGTGTTATGGTTCACTATTTGTGTCCAAGTAGAGTGGGTTCAAGTGTAGGAGAGTTGTTGCCCCTTGTGGCATTTATGAAATATTAATTCTACCAAGTGAAATAGTAGCATTAGCTTCTATGAAGTTACCATTATGCCTAGTGCAATGTGTTCATTAATGTTAAAAAAACTAAAAATAATATAAAATAATAAAAATAGAAAATAGAAAGAGAAAATACTAAAATATTTAACTCTAAATACATGATCAATATCAAATAAATTTATATCAAATATATATTATTATGAATTATATATATAATTTTGAAGTATGATACTAATGTAGTGATTTTGAAGTGTTTTAAACCTTCAAACCTAAAATCCTATAAAACATAAAATTAAAATCTAAAAATTCAATCTAAACATAAAATATAATATTGGATTTCATTTTAAAACTTAAAACCTAAAAATCTAGTAAAACATAAAATTAAAAGTGAAACTTAAACATAAAAAACTAAAAGTAAATCTAAAACTTATAAAGTAAATCTAAATCCCAAAACCTAAACTTAAACCTAAAACATAAATCTAAAACCTAATATTAAAAGCAAAACTCAAATCGTACATATTTCATAAATTTTATACGGATAGCTGGATAGATCTTCCATTCTACGGGTTGGAAGCACTTATTTTGACAATGCTTTTCAGTCCTTGCTGCAGGAAATAGAGGGGCTATAGTAATGGAAATGATGGAATTTAACATTAAATACGATGATTATTATGAAAAATAATAGGTTACTATTCCGAATAGCCAAAGTTTTTAAAATGAATCAGTTTGATCGTCTTATTTGGCCTCTTCTTGAGGCAGGAGGATAAAAGCATAAATTATATTCATCTTTTTACTTGCCATTTGGAAATTTAGCTTTGCAAATTAAACTAATGCTAGCATTAGTTGAAAACATTAAATGCTAAAAAGAAAGAATCACCTACGTTAAGATGGATGAATGCAAGCAGGCAACTCTTTTATGGTAATTGAAATATATGAATACATAATAGATACAGAGATAGAGACATGAGCGGCTGAGTGTATCTATTTTCTAAGCTACTCTGGCACTAATATGAGCTTTTTCCCAACAAGTGGAAACCTGCTACCACTACATGGTTGGTCGTCTCCTACTACATGGCAGATCACTGCCTTCTTGGCAAAGCATGCTTTCTTGGGTAAGAAAGCCTCACCTACCTTTTAAAAGATGCAGAAAACTAATATGTTGATGTTGCCTTTCTGTTCATTGTAGGCAATGCTTCAACCATTGATTGTCGGCACTGCTTCAATTCATCTTCCAGAACTTATGGGCACTAACAATGCTTGAACATTGATGGCACTAACAACATTGATGGCGCTAACAACTGCATACCACTATGGAACATATACTTCAACACTACTTCAACATTGATGGCGGTAACAACTGCATACTGCTATGGAAGTTCAACACTACTTCAACATTGATAGTGCTAACAACTGCATACCACTATGGAAGTTCTATGGAAGAACTTCTAGACACACATGAAATTATGGGTACTATGTCAACATCTATTTCATCATTGATGGCCCAACACCTGGCCTCCACTCTTGATGCTATTCAACTAATAATCAGAAGAATTGACTCTTAATCTACATCACAAGTAAATATTAGTAACTCTTAATCTACATCATAATTAAATCAGGTAAATATAGTAAATTTTTTACCTATATGGGGTAGCATTCATGTAGTTTATGTTATGAAACCAGCTCACAAAAAGATAGAAAAGATAGATCAACAACTTAGAAATCAACCTCTTTGAGGGGGCAACCTCCTTTACATTACACAAATGAACAATTCTTGGATGATACAAATGACAAGGTCTCCTTTATATATATAGGAGTTTAAGGGATCATAATATAATCAGGACCGATATAACAATAATAATGTGAGGGCACAACAATAACAATAGTGTGCTTTTGTGGGGCACAGTAATAACAATATGGGGACTACATGGGCACAACAACTTAATAAGGGGGTTTCATTAATAACAATGAGGGGTTACACTAGTAGTATAGGGACCTAACATGCCACTCTCCTTCAAAAATTGTTGTCCTCAGAGCTTGAGAAGTTTTGGATGTTTTTGTATAAAATTCTTGTCCTCCCATGTGGAATATTCAAAGGGTAAGTTCTTCCTCTTGATGAGATACTCTGAAATGGATTGATTTCGTAGCTGTCGGGTTCTTATTTCCATGACTGCTTTAGGTTTCAATATGATATTTTGTTCCTCATCAACTTTTGACAATATTGTTTGAATTAGGAGCTTCTCACCTATAACCTTCTTTAAGCATGAAACATGGAAAATTGGGTGTACTCGGGAAGATGTATGAAGCTCCAATTTGTATACCATAGTACCAATCTTTTGTAACACCTTGTATGGACCATAATACTTTGGAGATAATTTATTATTCTTCTTAGTTTTCTTGAGGGACATTTGTTTGTATGGTTGTAGTCATAGAAATATCCAGTCACCTACATCAAAACTACTTTTGTTGTGATGTTGATCTTTGTGTTATTTCATTCTATTCTGCGCCAAAGTGAGGCTATCATTTAAGAGTTTGAGAACTTGTTGTTGATGCTCGATATGATCCTCCACTGCTTGAACCTTAGAATTTTATTTTAAAGATGATGTGATCGATGGCGGATGATATCCATAAAGTGCCATAAATGGGGTCATTTTTGCTGTTGTGTGGAAGGAAGTGTTATACCACCATTCAGCCAGAGGAAACCACTTGACCCATTGTGTCTATTTATCATATACAAAGCAACGAGATATCCTTCCAAACATTTGTTCACTATCATAGTTTTCCCATCAGATTCAGGATGATAAGATGAACTATGAGCTAACTGAGTACCCAAATATTCCATCTCTTGTACTCCAAAGAAACAATTCGAGATTTTTGCATATAAATTTTTCTCCTCCAATAGTTTGAGCACCCTGTCAACATGTTGAACATGATCCTTCCAAGACTTTATGTAGACTAGTATATTATCGAAAAATAATAACTCAAATTTTCTAAGTAAGGGTTTGAAAATGGAATTCATCAAACCTTGAAATTTAGAAGGTGCATTGGTAAGGCCAAAAAGCATGACCAAAAATTCATAATGACCCTCATGAGTTCTAAATGTTGTTTTTGGAATGTATTCTGTCTTCATTATGATTTGATGATATCCTGAACGAAGATTCAACTTGGTGAAGTAAATTGCTCCATGTAATTCATCCAATAATTCATCAATGACATGAATGAGAAATTTAATTTCAATAGTAAGCTTGTTGAGTTCCCTATAAATCGGACGCATGCTCCATGATCCATCCTTTTTGTGTACCAATACCACTGGAGCAGAGAAAGAACTTTGACTAGGTTGAACTATACCAACCGAGCTAGCATTTTTGCAACCATGCATTCAATTTCACTCTTTTTGGCATATGGATATCTGTAAGGCCTGATGTGTGGGGGAACATTTCCTGGAATCAAATGAATAGCATGATCATGATCACGAATAGGTGGGAGGCCTTTGGGTGTCTCAAATACCTTGGAATGATTGTCCAAAACTTTTTGGATATATGGAGAAATAGATGATTTTGATGTGGGTACATCTAGTGAACATATTTGTGCAACTTTTCCCTATTGTTCTTTCTTTAGAAGCATTTACATCATGTTAGAGCTAATTATATTTCCTGGTTTCCTTGTGATACCCCTTAATTCAACCTCCTTTCCTTGCCAAAACAAAAATTCAAGAAAAGTTCTTGAAAATTAAAAGCTATCATACCCAAAGATTGTAGCCATTGAACTCCTAGTACAACATCTGCACCACCCATTGTAATGGAAAGCATTGGACTATTCGAGACATATTCTCCCATGGATAGCTTGATATTATGGCACTTTCTAGAGAAATTTATGGTTCCTCCATTTGCAACCATTACTTGACATTCTGGTGCTGGATATAGGAAGTAATTCAATTCCTTGGCTATCTTACAATGAATAAAATTATGGGTACTACCCGAATCAATCAAAATTGTTACCTTTTGCTTCTTGATATGCCCTTCTATCTTGAGAGTTTGAGGAGTGGTAATTTCCATTAATGCATTACGATTTATGGTTAGATTTGTTTCTTCTTTCTCCAGGATTGATTCCTGGTGTATATCCTCTTCTTTTGACATTTCTTGTTCCTTTTCTTGATCCTCTTCCCCATCTATGTAAATTAATTTATTCTCAGCACACTTATGACCTTTAGTGTATTTTCTATCACAATTGTAACAAAGCCCTTTTGCTCTTTTTTCTTCCAATTGTTGTCGTCTTAACCTTGTAGGTGGTGAAAGGCTAGGAACAATAACACTTCCATATTTATAGCTATGAGTGGTAGGCTTGCTTCTTGCCATAATTTTGCTTTCAATTTTTATTGCCAACATGTATGCCTCCTCCAATGAATCAAGTTCCCAAAGGCAAACCTCATGTTGAATTTTATCCTTTAAAGTCCCTATGAAGACATTAATCCTCTGCTTCTCTGGAATATCATTTAACCTTATATTCAATTTTTGGAAGTCCTCAATGTGCTCTGCCATTGAACCCTTTTGTTTAAGATTTATCAATTGGCTAAAGAAGGCGTTGCTCTTTGTATCCTCATAATGTGATATCATTTCCTCCTTGAAAATTGACCAGGTGACAAGTGGTTTACGAGAAAAAAATCTCTTTATACCATAAAAATTAATTCTGTTCTAAATATAAAGATGCAATATGTACCTTTTGTAATAGTTGCACATCATGTAGATCAAAATATTTCTCCATCTGTAGTATCCATATTATGGGATCCTTGCCATCAAAATTCCTCATATCAATATTTGGAATATGGTGGGTCTTCAATCCAATGTTAGGTTCTATGAAATCATGATTAACATTTATTTTTTCTCATCATGAGTCTCCTCTACTACCTTTTCGTCATTAGGAGGCCTTTCTTGTAGCAACTTTGTCCCACCTTCCTTCAAACATTCCATGTATTTCTTCAAATCTTTCATGCCTTTCTTCAAATCTGCTTCACTACAATCGATATTAGCTTCCATGACACATATAAAACTATTTATATTAGCTTCAATCACATTCTTCAAATCTTCCATGCAATTTTTCTTACTAACTGTTTCTATTTTCTTGATTCGAGTCATTCTTTTTATTGCTTTTAGTAGCTCGATCTTGAATATGTTGCATCTCTGAAATTTCATATCTCCAAGGTATGAAATTGTGATCTGCAGTATCCCTCTACACCCTCTTTCTAATGCCACCAGTCTTATCGAAATTGGATTCTCCAAGAAAGAATTATGCCCAATCTCCCAAGGTCACCTGCTTATATACTTTTTCAGTGGAGAGAACTTGTACGAAGTTCCATGCATTAAAGTTTCACCCTTTGGACCTGAAGACAATACAGATAAAAGTAAAATCCAACCTCTTTCTATATATTTTTATGAAATTTCAATTTGGTGCTCAGAGAGAAGGTTATGACGATTTTCCCTAGGTCACCTATTTGGGCTGTAATTTAGGAGCCTGTAGAAAGCCTAAATTTCTTGGACTATATCTCTAAAACTATAGATAAACAAAATATGAAATTCAGGTCCAAGCTTCACAATAATTTCGAATGAGTTTTAATTGCAGAGTTTGGACCATCGTAGAAAAAAATTATAGCAAAAATTCCACGATGATTTCTTTGAGATGGAATTATGGAGCTTGCAAAAACTCTAACCTCCTTAGATCATATCTCCAAAAATATAGTGAGACAAGATCTAAAATTCGGACCCGAGGTTCAGAACAATTTCATCTCAAATGGGTTTTGTTTTTAGCTTCTGAAACTTCGTGGAAAATACATTATATCGAAAATTCCACGATGCCCAGTTTTGGAGCAGCGAAACCCTAGAATCCAAATGTCTAATACCAAATGTTATGAAACTAGCTTACAAAATGATAGAAAAGATAGACCAACAACTTAGAAATCAGCCTCTTCGAGGGGGAAACCTCCTTTACATTACACAAATGAATAATTCTTGGATGATACAAATGACAAGACCTCCTTTCTATATATAGGAGTCTAAGGGTCATAATATAATCAGAGTCGACATAACAATAATAATGTAAGGGCACAACAATAACAATAGTGGGCTTCTCTAGGGAACAATAATAACAATATGGGGACTACATGGGCACAACAATATAATAAGGGGGTTGCACTAATAACAATAAGGGGTTACACAAGTAGTATAGGTACCTAACACTTTATATATAACATGCATGTACTTTATATATTATATTTCATACAATATGAAGAGTAAAAACCATAAGAAATATAAGAAACTATGAGGTAAGAATGTACGAGAATATGCAGACTAGTCTTGATTCAGAGGTATGTTTTCAATTTTAATTTTTAATATGACAGAGTTAAAACTAAATTGACATTTTCATTTGTTTCCCCTCCTCAGTGGTTAATAGACTTAGGGTCCTCAGTGCTTTCTAGGCCATCTCTAGACACTAATGCTTAATGCATCTAACAAAAACAAGAATAACCATGCATTGTAGATCATTCAAATGTGAAAAAAAATGTACCCTATTTTCTATGCTTAAATCTATGTTGGTGACTAACACATCCAACAAAAGAAAGAATGAACTTGTAGTTGTTAAAATGGTTTAAAACATACCCATCTTTCTATGGTTAAATATATCATAGTACCTAACACATCAAGGAAACAAAATAACAACTAAGCATGCAGTGAAGCTAGAAACCAAGCATGTAGTGAAGCTAACTATTCATATATGGAATCAAAACATACCCTATTTACTATGGTTATTTAGATGTGGACTCAAAACATACCATGTTTTCTATGGTTAAATCTATGCTAGTACCCAACACATCAAGGAAAAAAAATAGTGTTGATCTGATGTGAACTCGAAAGTTCTCTTTCATTGAGAGTAACCATGGTTCGGATGTTAGTTCATGACATACCCTGTTTTATTGAAAAAGGCATTCAAGACATCCCATGTTGACATGGGAAGGCACTCATGATCTTATATTCAACGGATGGAAAGTTGCAATTAAGGCATGATCATACTCAAATTCATATGAACCAAGCGATGATATAGTTCACAATTAAAACAAATACTAATACATTATCCTAACGTTTCATAGCGGTTTCTAGTAGTGGGCTTTCAAGAACCTGACAAAGAATTGATAGAAATTATAACCAATTTTTCATTCAAATAAAGTGAAAATTTACTTCATAATACTAAAGACAATAATTTTGAGTAGCCCTTTCCTTTCCTTTTGTAGTTCAACAGACTAGGGTTGTTTATTTCCCAGTTGTTTACTTCCCGAGCATCATCTGCTTTTAAACTTCGACAAATTGATTTCAATTACAGAATGCCCCTTTCCAATGTCTGCAATTGCAACCTAAAAATGATTCCATCTATTTCAAATCCCAAATTATTTCTCTCCTCATTTCTCTTACGACTAACACAAGGAGTCACTCACTTACCTCACTTCGATATTCCCACCGATTTCCTGTCATCCAGTTGCAGAGGCAGCGGATAATCATGAACAAAAGTGCTTGGGAAAATAACTTGAAGGTGAAGGATAGAGCATTTACTAAATTTAGTAGGGACGTGTACCGCCAACTGCATGTCCGATAATCACATTTCTCTGGTGGCCACTAGTCTAGAGTGGCAGATATAAAATCCTGGTCCGTCTCACCAATGGAAGATTCTCCCTCCACCCGAATGAAAGAAATAGTCCTGTTAAAACTGCTTTCACATCATATATAGTTTCAACACAAAGCTTATTATTAAAACACTCGCTCTTACACCACTACAAATATGTGATAGGATCAACATCCACCTCCATTAGAGAGTACGTACTCTACGCAACATATCTTAACGTGAGCAAGTAACTATTCTATTGTTGTTCCCTCTTGGTCCATGCAACGAGCATGGGAAGAAAACATGATCGATTGCCTCGACTCTAGCTCAAAAAACTAAAAAGTGCCTTATTATTTAGAAAAGGGGTGACAAACTGGAAGCCATTGCAGGAATCATCTGGATTTAGCAGCAAGTCCACAGTCCAAAGGAATCGAACCAAGGGGCACTAGAATCAAACCAAGGAGAGTTGTTGAGGCTTTTTCCTCTGCCCTGACCTTTCACCTAAACGCAACATGGTATTTTAATCCTTGATTTTGCATTAATAAAATTGTATAGGCACACGCTGAAAGTATATCTTCGAATTCTAAGGGTAAGGGAAGGAGAAGCCACAAGTGGTGACCATGCAATGTAAGAGCTATCATGTTTTCTTACTTTCGTTAATTGCAATGAACAAACACATGTCATCTTCTCGAAATTTAAGAAACTATGTTAGCTTTAAGAAACTGTGTTATCATATTTCATGCACAATTCATAATTTAAGAAGGGTAAGGTTTTTGTCCATATCGTTGTGTGTCCCCTAAGCATAGCGAAGAAGTAATATATAAGTCACGAATTTTGGCAATATTTTTGTTTTCAAAATTATGGCAGATAAAGTAATAATGATGGAAAATGAATCAATAGTAGCCACTAGTCCACCTAGGTCGTAGTGCAAGTCACTGTGTGTTAGTATCTCTTGTTTTATTACCAACCAGAGGTAGATTCCCGAAGTGAACGAACATCCTTCAATAGTGATGTGGTCTTAGCTTCCCCACTAACGGTAGTGAATTAATAGCTTACATAACAAGTAGAAGAAATTGATTCAATTTCTTGTTTGGGAAATCGAATTAATAATGAGACAGCTCGAGGTTTGGCTAAATCATTTAATGGCTCACGTCGGTGCTGGCACATAAGAATCCTGCTCACTATCTAGGATATATAATGCATTGGCACATAAGAATTATGCTCTGGTTCTTCGTAAACCTCTCATATCGGAGAACTGGAGCATAAGCCTGACAACACATCCATTACTGCAATAATTAGGGAACAACAAGGCTCCCATGAAACTCTTATTAATGAGCCTCTTTGATTTTGATTTTCCTTATTTCCATTCTTCTATATATCTATGCAAATAGCAAGAATAAGCTATGAATATTTATCTACAAATATTGGATTTTTAACGAGCTTTAGCCACATGTCGATGGCTTAATAGGTTTTGTTGGAAACGCTATAGTGAGCACCTTTGTATACCTGTGCCAAGGCCACATGTCGATGGCTTAATAGGTTATGTTGGAAGCGTTGTAGTGAGCACCTTTGTATACCTGTGCCAAGGCCACATGCCGATGGCTTAATAGGTTCTGCCGGAAACTCTGCAGTGAGCACCTTTGTATCATATCAAAATACCCAAACTTTTGGGGCATGCTACCTTTCTAATGGGATATGTAAATTTGGTGGCAAGGACTTGTTGCATCATAACCCTCCTTATTTTATTAAAAAACCTTTTTATTTAAATGCTATCAATTTAAATAGGAAAAAGTAAAGAAAATATAGAATATATAGGGAGACCTTTGATTATTCACAAGTAATTTAAAAAATAAAATAGATATAATTTTAAATTTTCTTTCCACCTCTACTTTTTAATTTAAAACAAGGATTTTTTATTTCATTTTTATCTCTGAAATATATATTTTTGGGAGGGCGCTCAAAACTTCAAAAATCTGGAGATCAAAATGATATGTAACTTTTTTCTAATTATGTTCTACAGATGCTACATTCTATGAGTATGGATAAAACTTACCCAACATCCAAAGAAAAGTGACAAATCTTGTATAAAATTAAAAGGGTCTAGCCTACACTCTGGCTCAAGGTCGTGGCGTAACCAAATTCCATTTCTAGGTTAAACCATTCATCTTTACATGCAAATTTTCTAAAATTGTAAACCAAAAATTCGATTCAAAATGTAATATTGTTAGTGCTTATTCGAATGATATTCAAGACACAAATCCATAAGAATAGACAAAAAGAAACTTATTGTGATGGTTGATCCAACAACCACAAAAAAATACAGGTCTAGTCTAAAGGTATGATAATGCTTATCATTATTTATTGCATTGACTGGCCATCCAAGTATAAAACGAAGTCCATGATCTTGATAACATAAACCCTGTGTAGAAGGAAGCTTGTGGGTCTCGCTAACATGGAAATAAAAGGCCATGAGGAAAACTGAAATGGGCGTAGGAGGAAAAGGTGGTGATTATTTGAGATTTTATACATTCGAAAGGGTTTAATAGTTGGGAAGGCACGATCTAGAAGGATATGTGAATGAGGGAGAGAGGTAATATTTGTGATTATTTACATGAGAAAAGGGTTGAAGACTTAATAAGGTAGGAACTAGCATGAACAAGGGAAGAAGGTGGTGGTTATTTGTGATTGTATAGATGGTAAAGGGGTAAACAAAATTTAGCTCAAGCCATCAGTGAAATGAGGAATCTAGACCACCTTGTTGGACTCTGAGCATATAACACACTAACTAAGCCACACATTTATGATCTTATCGACTAATAATAAAACAAAACTCAGATACAAGTTGAACCAAATGCATAGAAGAAACACAAGCTTGTTAAATACAAATTGTTGACATTAATCTATTCTAATAATCAGACCATTATCATAGCTTCCTCTTAGGAGTTATAAAATAAAAAAAGAATGTAAGGTAAATCAAATGCAATGGTATGCAACCACAAGACAATATAAGAATGAATTTATAGGATTGGAATAAGCATCAATTATACCTTGTTATGCCATATACAATAAATCCCCCAACAACCCCCATATTATAAGATCCTCTAATTGACAGAAAATACCCTTGTCCTGCCTTAAGGATATAAACAAACATAAACAAACATCATAAAATACTCGTTGTATATTTTGAGTGTATGGAGCATAACAATGTTATTTATGATAATGTAAACATATTTTTTAACAGTAAAAATTATGTTGGTTTTTCCTTTTTCTTGGTTTTTTCTTTTTGGAAAAAAAAAGAGCTTACCATTCATGGCCCTTTGGATGGAGTTCCATTTGATGAGCCCATTTCTCAACATGCACATAGAAATTGTAACCTTCCCAAAATGAAAAATATAAACCGATTATATTAAGGCCTTGGAATATTATCTCGGTACAAATCAAAGGAGCCCCTCTCTTAGGAATAAACCCCACCACCAGGAACATAAGTGGCACTCTGATCTACCTACACTACAATTGTTGTTGATACTTAGGTATCCAACTCAATTAACACTTTGTTTATTTGAGATTATGACTAGGAAAAGTTATAGACAACAGGCAATTCAAGGGTTGTGTATAGTAGGACAAGATGAGTTATGCAAAAGAAATAAAATTTTGGTAATGGATGTCAAGGAAATAGAATCCTCCACCTTGTCCAAAGTAGGTGTTTTCAGCATGGGTGGAGCTGAAAAAACTCTGCTCCTCAATAGAGTCCATAATTACAAATCAGTGCAACAACACTTTGAGAAATATCTAATTCTCTGGTTAACAATTGCTCGTAATTTGTTAATTATAAATCTCCACAATAATACTAAGTCATTCAACGTTGGGTTAGAATATTTTGAGTAGGATTTTCTCTTGGTGCCTTCTCACGAAATAGGGTTGGCGGCTGGTGAGTTTATCTCGTGTGCTAGCTACAGGTTTGTTGTTTCGAGGCATGACCGTATGAGGAGGGAAGAATATATGGGGGGTGTAGCTGAGTTGGAAATGGATAGAGTTTCTATGTCTTCTTATCTGATAAAAGAAAAGAAGAAGAAATTTGGATCCATAGGCAATGATCAAGTTTCTCCTAGCTTCCTAGATATTTGTTTGGGCCATATACATTTTGAAAAACTGAGAACATATAGCATAGTGCATGTCTTCCAATTCCAACCGCCACAACAATTAGAATTGCATAATTACGTAACTGTTACACACATGCACTGCATAATTACATAATTGTCACAAATGTATGGGTTACAACAAGATTTACGATGCCATTTCTCCTCAAATATGAGCACTGAGACACCTGGACTGCATGCAATCCTTGCGTGCCTCTTTTTTATTTATTTATTTCTTATTAATTTTATTTATTTATTTTTTCTAAATTGAATTATCATTTGTGTTGCATTCGTTACCTTAGTGAAATGAATAGATAAAATAAATAACACATTAATTTTAAAAAATTCACTAAATAAAATAACTAATTTAGAAAAAAATTACTATGTGCCACACACTAGTTACATACATTCCACTAGTCTATTTCATCCTCTATCCAGGTATGGGGGAAGCTCGACCACCACATCCATGATCGGTCATCATCAAATGCAATAACATTACCTTCATCTTTCATCATCAATGTTATTATTATCAACCTGACATGGGAGATCATTGTTACTATTATCAACCTTAGATGGGAAACGTTTTGTAGAAAACCCATATCATATCCTCAATGGATCAATGAATCTATAGAGGCTAGTACTAGCACCACATCTTTTCATTCAATAAACCTCATGGTTCCCCTATATTTGACTACCCCATTAGGCCCTCTACTCCTCCATTCAATCTTATTCCGATTGCGCCACAACCTCCTAGGGAGACTGCACACTTCTTAGAAATCCCATTCACATGGGCAACCGAGTCTGGAATTTGTTTTCCCATGCTGTCATTGCCAATAGTTTATTCAAATAGAACGCTAGAGCAATAATTGGATATTATTGAAAGCCTCGACAAAGCATGCTTGTTTGGAGGGTGTCCATACATTATTTTCCCTACACATAAGGTATGTGTGTTGCAATCTAATTATGTAGTTACTTCAACTTCAAAAAAAATCCCAAAAATTTGTGATATGGTTGTGCCCTTCGCCCTCCTGGGGCCAAGCTTATTAGGATGTTTTTGTCATTCGGGGCATGAACCTATACACCTCTTTTTGTTTTCATGAACTTATATATAGTATTGCCAAGATTAGATTATCAGAAATGGTAGCTTACTCGATAATAAAAAGTGTGTTCCCATGCTTTTAGGAGCTCCAAGTTAACCTAGTGGGGCATTCTACCATGTTTCTAGTATTAGATATTATTCATGCATGTATTGGAGCTCATGCCTGAAGTATAGGTGTTCTCAGTAGAGCTTAGAAGTGTATAGGTAGTGTGGAGTAGGGGTTCCAATGAGTATAGCATGCTCCACCAAGCAATGAAATTCCAGAGTCCATTTCTATGGCCAATATTCGTGTAGTGGTTGAATCGTTGCTGGATAAAATTCAAACTATGGCTTCATTCTTCTGCCTCCAATAATGAATCCATATACGAGTTCATGCACATATATAATCCATGAAGTACTTTGGCTCGCATGAAAGATGACGAGAAGCACTGGGTCTGCCTATCTGTCTTTATTGAAGGGCCTTTAGCAGGGCATAGGGCTTATCATGAAGCATGTTCCATAGTGAAGGTTGGCTCTCAACATGTTCCATTACATCACTGAGTAACCCAGTTATGGGTATGAAGTTCATGTTGCTTACTGATCTATAGAATCGGGGCTCTGCAGCTCCCTATTCTTCTTAGTATGCTTCTAGATTTGTTATTGGTGCACTCAACAACCACCTTGATATTCTACTAAAATTGACACCTTCATTGTTCCATGGTTTCCGCATAATCAAGCTTCTGCAAAACCACGTACTTAGGCTTCGATGACATCATCTTAGCTCCTACAAATGTATTCTACTAATGCCATATTTGTGCCAAACACTTATTCAAGAAGAGTTTTGTTTTTTTCATAGGAGATATGAGTTGGACTGGGAATCCATATTTACGTTAAGGAATTTGTGGACCAAGCAAGGGAAGATGCAGGAAATTAACAATCTTACAAGTATATGTTCGAAACCCCATAACTAGAGGAGTCGGGACAGACTGATAGAGCATACCTGTAATGAAGAAAAGAAGGATTGGATGGGCGCAAGAAGACTTACATATAATTTACTAATGGAGAGATATTAGGACAGAGTGGTCGCTATCCATGGTACAAGCGTCAATGCTAAATGAGGAGTAGGCACAAAATGTGTGGTGGGATTCAGTGTGGTAATGAAGGATTATAGACAGTCATATAAATCTTAGGCAATGATACTTTGATTAATGCATGTTCTTTCTATATGTGAGCTAAAGAGCTTAATTGAAGAAAATGAGGCTTCTAAAAGTTGTCGAAACCCCTGCTATGAAGCTTTGTTATGTGACCTCTGCTACGAAGATTTGTTTTGCGTGGGAAAAGATAATCACAAAGAGAAGCGTAGCTATGGACCTAGGGAAGGGCGCAAAGGAGTTTGAATACGATTTATTTCATGTCTTGAACCATTCACAAGTAATAGTTGTTAGTATCATAACACAATGGTAGTGATGCAGAGGCAGAGTTGGTGATAGTTGTCAAGCGCTACATAGCACATGCATAAAGCCATGTGGTGGATGTGGTGTGGCATAAGTAACAAAGAGAAGATTACACTAAAGAAGTAGAAGTAAAACATTACATGTTTCCTAAATAATGCTAATTACAAGCTAGCATTAAATTAGCATTTGAGAGAAATTTGAAACGAGTGTCCTAAATTTTAATAAAATCATACTTTTTTTGCTTACAACAAAAAGTCCAAATAAAAGCTATAAAAGCTTTGCATACAAATTTGATTGATTGATCAAAAATTTCTACTAAAACATTCCATAAATATAATAATTAGTCCAAACAATTTAATATTTAGCGAACACCCATCACTCAATATAGTCCTTACACTACAAGGACTAATAACATATCCCTACAAAAAGTCAACACATAATAAACTACATAACGATTTTCTAACCTTAAAGAATGTTCCATTGACTTGGACCATCGTATTGAGACATTATCCGTGTGACATTCAAATTGAGACATGACATGTGAATATTTTTTTTATGGCGTTGAGGACTTCTCACATATTTTGGTTTGACTAACCTTAAAGAATGTTCCATTAACTTGGACCCTCATATTGAGGCATTATCCGTGTGACATTCAAATTTAGACATTGTCCATGTGACATTTTTTTTTTAATAATGTTGAGAACTTCTCACATATTTTGGCTTGAAAAATATTTTAGATACTATTTTCTAATAGTTGAAATATACGAGTATCCATAACCACATGCACCATCACATTTGGATTGCTCTTTTTTTTTATGGTCTTGCCATATTCTACCACATTTTTTAATAGTGTTGAGGACTTCTCACATATTTTGGCTTGACTAATATTTTAGATACTATTTTCTAATAGTTGAAATATACGAGTATCCATAACCACGTGCACCATCACATTCAGATTTCACATTTTTTATTGTCTTGCCATACTCATTTCACATTTTAAATTGTAGTTTATTTTATTTCTTTATCATTCACATTGATAAAGAAATAAATTTGATGTCCATGAATTTACTAGATTGATTAACCCCTTCTCAACTAGTCAAGTTTCCAAGACATGTAAGGCCACATGTTGGCTAACACTACAACTTTATTGTTTAATTTTACGGTTTAGACAGTGGCATTGTTTAAATACTTTGATCCTTCTTTTTTTTTTTTAAGATTTTTGTTTCCAAGACATGTAAGGCCACATGTTTGCTAACACTACAACTCTATTGTTTAATTTTACAGTTTAGGCAGTGGCATTGTTTAAATACTTTGATCCTTCTTTCTTTCTTTTTTAAGATTTTTGATAATTCTGTTTTCCACTCATTATTTCAATTTTAATCTCCCAACATGATTATATATTAAATATTTCCTTGTGGCCCCACCTTGTGCATGTTGACCCTCAAAATTGTTCTCTTGAGTGTTCTTATACTTAGCCAATATCATTTGTGAAGAACATTATTTGCGTTTCTTGGTCCACACATGCATTTCCTCCACGTACATATTCTCCCACACATACTCCCTCTTACACATATTATTTATTCCACACACATATCCAACTCTACTTCTTTCATAGTTGTCACTTCTCACAGGTTCTTCCACTCCCTACTATTGATTTCCTGCATGCCATTAACAATGAGCATGATTAATGGAGGCAATATTGTTGTCAAGGGATATGGCTAATGAGAGCCATGGTGGTTCCGTTGTGTACCTAATCTCTTTAATCAACATTTTTAATTCATTTAAATCACTTGTAATCTATATTTCTAGGTTTCGATTTTTCTTTAGGTTAATATTTTCTTGTGGATCTTCTATGAGGTTGGTTTATTGATTTGGTTTGGGGTTTTCATCCATGATAATTTTGTTTAAAAAAAAAAAATCTTTTAAATGTTACATTTTTCATTTGATTAAAAAAAATTAACACTTACCTCCACCCAACAACCAAGAGTGCATATGTGTTCACTTTGAGTTGGAATGCTCTCATTCAATGGTAAAATCACAATTTTGAATGGGGCGGGGTGATGGGGGACAATGAGACCTCACGAGCTTGTTTATTTATTTATTTTACATGAAACGAGAAATGTGCATGCATTAATTTTTAATACATGTACATGTTTAAAGAGCATGTGCACACTTTTATAAAAATAGCATATGAGAATTTCTTGGTCACACCGTAAGCCTGACATAAAAGTTCAAAAAAAATTAAACTTAACAAAAAAAGAAACACACTCATGTTTCTATGAATGTGTGACATTCCTCAAAAAAATTGTCAATACTTCTTATTACACCAAAATCAAACAAGGATTGCAAGCAATGGTATTCCCTGCCAATTTAACAGGAGATAAAAAAAATTGACAGGAGATAAGAAAAAAATTGACAAGGAAATATGAGTTTATCATCCTTTACTAAAATTAATTTGTGTGACAAATATATATTATGTGTTAGAAGAATGCATTGAAAGCACAATTTTATTAGGTTATTATAAGAAATATTTAAAATTATAAAAATACTCTAAAAAAGGAGTTTGGAAAATTTTTTACACATACATCACTAGTGGATGATTTATGTGCTTTGAGATTTTTCTCTCTCAAACAATGGGAACTATTCAGATTTTGTCACATGGAAAACCCAGTTCAATTCAATTCTGTACTCAAACTACAAAACCTTAGTTTCCTAAAGGAACCATAAAATTTTGTGGTTTAAATAAAGATTAATGTTTTAGCTTTGAATAACATAAAAGAAAAACCATTCATATGTTCATATTAACAAATTAACCTGAAAACATTACATTTTAAAACGTCATCCATCCAAAAGGAAGTTAGAAATCATATTCATATTTTCTAGGATGGTGACATTGTGGGTGTCTAGTGAGCACAAAACCTTGAGATTTAATGGCTTAAAATCTTAAAAAACTTATGGAAATGATGTGGCTCCCATCAGATTGGAGAAGAATGCTACATTTTGCCTTACTGACTTGATATATCCATACGTGGAAAGTTGTGCATTTCCCTATTATTCAACAAAATGTATAAAATAGACAACACGAATAAATAAATAAATAAATAATAAAATAACATCGAGTAACTTGTGCTTGTCAATCAAAAAACAACTGCATAAAGAAAGATGTCTGTCAGATTGAAGCTATGAAACACACAAGACATCACTTGGAAACAACGCAACAAAAACACAATGTTTCAAGGTAACAAACCATACACGTATGTTGGGCACCTCAAGGAATTTCCTAAGGAGCTCTATCAATTTATGAAGTATAAAACCTTGTGATATGTCAATATGGAATCTTTTCTCTTGTGCCTCTATTCCGACCACCTGATCCGTTATTAACCTGCATATTGTACTTAAAATTCCCTTTGCATGACATTGCATTAAAATTGCGTTAACATTCTATGGAACTGAAAAAAGCATCTTAGGTTCAGAAGGGATTGCGCCTACGAAGCTCTTTGAAATGTGTGTCTTTTCCCCTATCAAGGTGTGCATATTGTACTTAAAATTCCCTTTACATTGCATGGCATTAAAATTCTCCTAACATTCTATCAAACAGACAAAAACATCTTAGTATGATATATATTGGCGATTTCGATCATAGAATATATAGGGATACTTTTGATTATTCACAAATCATTTAAAAAATAAAAAAGACATAATTTTCAATTTGCTTGCCAGCTCTTCTTTTTAATTTTAAACAAATAATTTTACTTTCATTTTTATCTCTGAAATATATATTTTTGGGAGGGCTCTCAAAACTTAATTCCAGGTATATATTTCGAGTGTATGGAGCATAACAATGTTATTTATGATAATGTAAACATATTTTTGGCTAGTAAAAAGTATGTTAGTTTTTTATTTTTCCCAAAAACGGAGCTTAGCATTCACAGCCCTTTCAATGGAATTCCATTTGATGAGTCCATTTCCCAGCATGCACACAAAAATTATGACCCTCCGAAAATGAAAAAATATAAACCAATTTCATTAAGGCCTTGGAAAATTCTCTCTATACAAATCAAAGGAGCCCCTCTCTTAGGAATAAACCCCACCACCGGGAATAAAAGTGGCACTAGGTTCTACCTGCACTGCAATTGTTGTTGATACTTAGGTAACTCGATTACCAATTTTTTTCTTTGAGTATGACTCGGAAAATGTTATAGACAACAACCAATTCAAGCGTCATGTATAGTAGGAAAAGATGAGTTATGCATAATCTTTAAAAATCTAGGAATGGATGAAAAGGAAATAGAATCCTCCACCCTGTCCAAAGTAGGTGTTTTGACATGGATGGCATTGAAAAAAAATCTACTCCTCAAGGGAGTCCATAATTACAAAGCAGTGCAAGAAGACTTTGAGAAAGATTTGATTCTTTTGTCAATAGTTACCCATAAATTATCAATCATAAATCTCCACAATAAGAGTAGCTCATTGAACGTTGGGTTACAATCTTTTGAGCATTCTTTTCTCTTGGTGCCTTCTCGCTAAATAGGGTTGGTGGCGAGTGAGCTTATCTCGCATGCGGGATTAAGGTTTGTTGTTTTGAGGCATGACCGGATGAGGAGCGAAGAATAAATGGGGGGTGTAGTTGAGTTGGGAATGGATAGAATTTCCGTGTCTTCTTCTCTCATAAAAGAAAAGAATAAGAAATTTGGATCCATATGGAACGATCAAGTTTAGCCTAGCTACATGGATATTTATTTTGGCTATATACAATTTAACAAATTGAGCACAAACTGGAAACATATAACACAATGCATGTCTTTCCAATTCCAACCATGACAACAATTAAAATTCCATAATTACATAACTATTACATACATTCATTGCATAATTAAATAACTGGTACAAATGTATGGGTTACAACAAGATTTACAATGTCACTTCTCCTCAAATATGAGCATTGAGACACCTGGACTCCATGCAATCCTTGTGTGCCTCTTATTTATTTTCTTATTTATTTTTTAATTTCTAAATTTAATTATCATTTATGTGGCATTTGTTACCTTAGTGAAATGAATAAATAAAAGAAATAACATATTAATTTAAAATAGCACACTAACTTGAAATAACTAATTAAGAAAAAAAACAACTTATGTGCCACACTCTAGTTTCATACATCCCACTTTTTTATTTCATCCTCTATCCAGGTATGGGGCAAGCTTGACCAACACATCCATGATCAGTCTTCATCAACTGCAATAACATATCTTCATCCTTCAATTGCAATAACATTACCTTCATCCTTCATAATCAATATTATTATTATTAGCCTAAGATGAGAAATTAGTGTTACTATTATCAACCTGAGATGGGAAAACTTTTGTAGAAATGTCGTATTAGATCCTTAATGGATCTACAGATCTATAGAGGCTATTACTAGCACCACTTCTTTGCATTCAGTACACCTCCTGGTTCCCCTATTTTTGACTACCCATTAGGCCCTTTGCTACTCCATTCAATCTTATGCCCACCATGCCACAACCTCTTGGGGTGACTTCCCACTTCTTAGAAATCCCATTGACGTGGGAGATCCAGCTTGGAATTTTGTTGCCCACGTCATCGTTGCCAATAGTTTACTCAGATAGAATGCTAGAGTCATAATTGGATATTATTGAACACCTCTACAAAGAAGGCTTGGCTGGAGGGTCACCGTACATTATTTTCCCTACACATAAGGTATGTTTGCTACAATCTAATTATGTAAGTACTTCAACATCAAAGAAATTCTCAAAAAATTGTGATACGGTTGTGCCCTCCACCCTCCCTGGGTCGAGCCTATTAGGATGTTTTTGTCATCTAGGGGTTGAACATGTACAACTCTTTTTTTTCATGAACTTATCCAGATTATTACCAAGATTAGATTATCGGAAATGACGGCTTGCTCAATAAGAATAATTATGCTCCTGTGCTTTTACGAGATCCAAATTATCCTAGTGGGGCATTTTATCATCTTTCTGGTATTAACGATTTTTCATGCCCAAATTATAGGTGTTTTAAGTAGAGATTTGAAGTGTATAGGTAGTGTGGAGTATGGGTTCCAATGAGTAGGGGCTTGCATGAATGATGTACTTTGGCTTGCACAAAAGACGACGAGAAGCATTGGGTATGCCTTCTTGTCTTTACTCAAGGGCCTTTAGCGAGGCATAAGGCTTATTGTGAAGCATGTTACATAGTGAAGTTTGGCTCTCAGTAGGTTGCATTACATCACTCGGTAATCCAGGTATGGATATGAAGCTATTGTTGCTTAGAGATCTACAAAATTTGGGCTTTGCAACTCCCTCTGCTTCTTGGTATGCTTCCAGTTTTGTTGTTGGTACACCCAAAAACCACTCTGATATTCCACTAAAATTTCCACCTTCAATGTTCCATGGTTTTCGCATACTTAGGCTTCTACAGAACCACATATTTAGGCTTCAGCGAAATCTTAGCTCCTATGACTGTATTCTATTGATTCCATATTTGTGGAAAACACTTAGTTAAGAAGAGTTTTGTTTTTTCATATGAGAGATGAGTTGGACTAGGAATCCATAGTAAAACAATTTGTGGACCAAGCAATGGTAGATGCAGGAAATTAATGATCTTACAGGTATATGTCTATAAACCCATAACTAGAGGAGTCAAAACATATTTATAGAGCATACATGGAATGAAGAAAAGGGGAATTTGATAGGTGCAAGAAGACTTATTTACAATTGACTAACAGAAATATATCAGGACAGAGTGGTCATTATTGGTGGTACAAGAGTCAAAGCTAAAAGAGGAGTAGGCACAAAAGATGTGGTGGGATTCAGTATGGTAGTGAAGGATTGTAGATAGTTATAGAAAGTTGAGGCATCGAGACCTCGATTGATGCATGTTCTTTCCATACCTGAGCTAAAGAATTTAATTGAAGAAGATGAGGCTGAGCTAAAGAGCGTTTTTGAAGAAGACAAGGCTTTTGAAAGTTGGCAAAAACCCTACTATGAAGATTTGTTTTGCAACCCCTACTACGAAGCTTTGTTCCGCGTGAGAAAAGAGAATCACAAAGAGAAACATAGCTATGGAGCTAGTGCAGGATGTAGAGGACTATGAATAAAATTAGTTTCATGTATCAAACCATTCACAGGTAATAGTTGTTAGTATTAAAATTCAATGGTAGTGACGTAGAGGCAGAGGTGGTGATGGGTGTCAAGCGCTGCAAAGCACATGTAGAAAGCTATGTGGTGGATATGGTGTGGCATAAGTAACAAAGTGAAGATTATATTGAAGAAGTAAAACATTAAATGTTTCGTAAGTAATGCTAACTACAAGATAGCATTAAATTGGCATTTGAGTGAAATTTGAAACGATTTTCCTAGGTTTTAATAATATCATACTCGTTTGCCAACAATAAAAAGTCTAAATAAAAGCTTTGCATAAAAAATTGATTGATCAAATATTTCTGCTAAAACATTAATTAAACCATAAATATAATAATTAGTCAAAAAAATTATTATTTTATGAACACCCATCAATTAGTATAAACATTGACTAATAACATATCTCCACAAAAGCTCAACACTGAGTAAACTACATAACGATTTTCTAACTTTACGTAATGTTCGATTGACTTCGACCCTCATATTGAGGCATTATCCGTGTGACATTCAAATTGAGACATTGTCCATGTGACATTTTTTTTAATGGTGTTGAGGGCTTCTCAAATATTTTGGCTTGAGTGATATTTTAGATACTATTTTCTAATAATGGAAATGTACAAGTATCCATAACCACGTGCACCATCACATTTGGATTGCACTTTTCTTATTGTCTTGCCATATTCTACCACATTTTAAATTGTAATTTACTTGATTTATTTATCATTCACATTGAAATTTAGGATTCATTTGGTGAAAATTGAAGATTTTATATTAGGATGAGACCCTCAAAGTCTCTCAAATCAATCTCCTTGAATAGTCTTTATTAATTTATTTTGAATTTGTATGATTGGGATATTGAATTAGACTGGTCATTATTAAATCACGTTTTTCCCCTCTTCGATTTTCTTATTAATCCCTATCATCTGGCGATGGCATGGGACTATAGTAATCGAAAATTATGATGTTAACATTAGTTGACCTGTTTGTGACCTATTTCTTAGTGCCAGTTGAGGGAGTATATCGAACGTTTTCTGGTATATAGTAATTTACTGTGTTATTTGGCCTCTTCTCGAGGTAGAGGCAAAAACATAGGCTATATATATTTGCATTTGCGGTTATCGTTGATAGATCTCTGCAATTGTTGCTTTATAATGGCTATCTTGTTCCTATAATTCGAATTTGCACTTTCAAAACAAAAACTAATGCTAGCATTAGTTAACAAACATTAAATGTTATTTCAATAATATTTGGTTCGTATTATGCTTCGTAAAACATTGTTTATGGTCATTACACATGGCACACTTCTCTTTCGTCAGTATACATGGCACACCACATGGCTGTGTGCATGCATGGACTGGTGTGGTGGCGATAGCTTTCTACATGTCCGTACGCTGAATGCTTTGTCTTATACGCCTACCACAACTTGAAATATAGATGCCATGCTCTGCATTAACAATATTTCAAGGACAATTTACTGGAACAGCAAGACAACTTAAAGGAGGAACCAAAGGAACCAGACAACTTGTTGCAGGAGGAGCTAGAGGAACCAAAAGATCAAAAAATAAACTTGTAGGAGGAACCAGAGGAACCAAAAAATTATCCATGTGCATGTGAACCTGCAAAGAGTTCTTTAAGCATGGAAAGGGCGGGATAGAATTCAGGTTCTTTCTCTTCCAACCCTGCAAAATTGCTATTTCCATTCCAAAATCCCCAAGCGAGTAGAGCAGTTGCTGCAAGCGTAGCTATGCCTTCAACCGATATGCAAGGTACAAAGGCCCCAAATCCTGAACGAAAAGTGCTTAATCGTACACCATATAAAATCATATAAAAGATAAAAAAAGAAAACCATTTTAAATCTCTACAAAGAATCACAGTCCCAGAGCCCACTTTGCTAATCTTCATGATGCAGTGATATTTTTTTCATATTTTTCCGATTTGCAATTCTTCATGATGTAGTGATGTTTTTTCATATTTTTTCAATTTCAGACAGATTTCATACTAATGTTTTGTGTGTGTGTATTTCTGTTTCATTTTCCCAGTTATTATGTTAATGCATAGTTCAAATAAATTGTCAAAAATAGCTTCGCCGCAAGATGCAATTATCTTTATAAGTATCACTAAAAAGCTATTCAAATGGTTACTCAACATTTCGTGTATTCTGGAGCCTTTTCCACATCTTGCAAGATGCAATTATCTTTATAATTATCACTAAAAGGGTATTCAAAGGTTACTCACTATTTCGTGTATGCTTGGAGCCTTTTCCATAGCCCTCTGGGCGCCATCAATAATTTTCTTATCACCACGAAAAGAACACTTTGGAGAAAACACCATCTGCAATAATAAACAAGTAGAGAACTTTATTTTGTGAACTAATAATTGAAATCTCTAAATCAAACACTATATCAATACTAATTGCTTATCCTTGGCCTTCCTTGCCTTATAGGTTATTCGTTAAGCCACTCTGGTGAGAAAGTATTTCAACTATCAAACCACATTCAAAAAGAGATGAACAACTTATTAAATGCCATGCCCTTAAATCTAGTAAAACCCCAACTACTGTTGAGGAATCAAACAGGTGAAGAAACATAAGAGAACATTTATATATACTAATCTTCCTTGAGAAACAAAGTGATTTTAATTCCTCTCCCCGGGGGCTCACTGTTCACATATCCTGTGACAGTAAATGACCCTCCAGCCTGAGATTCCCTAATGTATTGTTCGTCGTTGAGCTTCCAATTGTTCAAAAATTGTTCACCAAGTCTATGGATTCCATTGCATATCATAAGAATTCAAACAAAAAAACTGCTATAATATTATCTAAAGATTTAGTATATTTCATTCAAATCATGAGAATCGAATGACTAGAGAACTCACCAGCTTTGGTCATGCCTATTCTACTGTCAATAGTAGTGCGGCACTTGTTTGTCTTCTCGAGAACAATCCGAATGAAAAGCTCCGCATGAGCATCCAACTTGCTCTTATCCATTAGCCCTTTGAACCGAATCAAATTCCATAAACATCAAACAATACTGAAGCATATATAATCTTATTTATTCTCCCTGTAGTAGGCCCGCCTAATTATCTGACGAATATATGAGAACTAAAAAATTGATAAATATTTTTTTACTTACATCAAATGAATCACTAATGAGATCTCTAAGGAAAATCTCCTTGTTACTGTAAACAGTGTTTATAATGAGGCTAAGTAACTGATTAATTTCAGCCTAGAAAGCAAAAGTCTCGACGCCGCTAGTCTCCATGCTGAGATTTGCCATTGATATTCCAATCAACTAAAACATGCAACCCAATAACCAACAGTAAGATTCCAAAGCCCTCTAGAGCCTAAACCTAGACCAGAGACAAAATTCTTTGGATCAGATATCCAGAAACTCGACAGATATCAAAATCCTTAGCATGCACACAACTTTAGCAGAGCGTATCAAAGTGCACAAAGATGGCTTATTTGAATCTTCTTGCATGCAGGCGTAACCCTTAATAACCAATTTAAATGATAGGATTGTGGAAACTGGAAGAGAGAGGTGGTGCTTGGATGTCTTTAGAAGCATTGGGATAATGTGAGGGTTTATGGATAATTCTGTGATGATGCTACAATGAACTTGATCACTCATCAATAGTATTCTGAGGCGATCCTAGAAAATTCATGGTGGCTCTGTTGTTCTGCTTCGTGAGCATAATGATTCGAATGACTGCCCCTTCCTCCACTTTCCCGGCTTCCTGATTCTGATTGTTACATCAACGTGTGTAATACATGTAGGTGGGTCCATGGTTGTTGGGTGCACATGGTTCCATGATATCTGCGTGTCCGAATGTTCGCCATGGGTGCCAAGTGATATTTATTTTTTGCTTAGGAAGGTACTAGTAGCCATGCTACTACTCATCTTGTTTGAATTATAAAGTCAATACAACAAAGGTTACATAATACAAACTACAGTTTTGTTAACTTTAGAGCAAAGTGGCTTCTGTAAATAAAGGCAAAGAAGATAGAGCAAAGTGCCTTCTATAAATAAATGCAAAGAAGAGAGGTTATGTAGCATGATCAAATATTTGAGGATAAATATCTCATCTAAGCGACCATCCATATAAGTGGAAAATGTGCCAAATCTTAGTAAACTCCATAATTGGAGATGTCAAAGGTGTAGATGTGCTTGACGAGAATTTTTTTTTAAAATGAAATTGTAACTTTCCTTGCAAACAATAAAGTAGAGGGTGAGTAAGAAAAAATTAGTCGATCTCATGTCACAAGGGGGTCGGTCTCATGTCACAGGGGGGGCTTGCGAACAATCAATGTCAATCTGCCAAAAGTTGACTAGAACAGATCACAAAAAACTAATGTATACATTTAGAAATTATTGGATTATTCAAAGGTTGTGCTGCACATGACTATCTTACTGCTGGAAGCCTTTGTGGTTCTGTCAATGAAATTTAAAATCAATCTCTATCTCAATTTCTGTTTTGACTGAATGAAATGCATGCGAAGATTAAGTTCTCAGTACCCAATTAGATAAGTAAGATTAAAGATGGTGATCAGGCTTCCACGTGTCTTCAATATCGGTTCAACCCTGATCCATATCAATATGGCGTTGTCAACTCATGAGATTCATATCAACCCATTAGAGCTGTATCAACTCATGTGAACCGCTTCACCAATTGTAATTTACCTTTGCTCAGACAAGATTTTGCACACATTTTCGGCAGTTCATTAGAGGTCCAATGGCGATCTTGCCCAATGAAGGCACGAGTTAGAAATGCTGGTCTTGTTTAGAAATGAATGGGCAGGTAGAATCACCGAGCATTCGACTCGATATATCACTACCCGACTATAAAGGTTGCAAACTGGTCTCTCCATTCGACCCACAGATGGAGATAATTGAATCTCAAGAGTCCTGGAGTCGCAGTGATATGGTCACAGCTCCCGAGAAGAAAATTATTTTGTTTGCCCTCAAGCTTGCAATTCTGGAAAAGGCCACCAATGGGCTTGAAACCTTGGCCTTCGTCTAGGCCACCGTCTTCATCCTCGAAGGGTTCCCAGTAGCTTTAAAAAAGGTAGCCTTTCGGTTCGTGAGCATAATATTGTTGACAGAAGGCACTCACATGTTCAGCCAAATCCACGAGCTGGAAGTGCAACATGAGATGACGCTAAATGGCAAAGTCGGAGGTTCTATTTTAATGGAACCAACTTTATCTTAAGACGAATCTGCAGGTGCTTTACACAGAAACAAACCCAGAGCCCGAAGATTAACATTCGGGAACAAGATTCCACTGTCAAGAATCATGATCTATTAAAGAGAACTTGGTCTTCGTGTAAGATTCGATTTGTTCCTTAGACTGGGTGGCTCTGCATATCCCAAAACGCCAGCAAAATTCTTTTTTGACTTCAGTTGGTGTCGACTTCGACATGGGTCACCTTGTCCCTTTATCGACTAGCCAGGCAAGACTTTGGCATAGCTTCAGGTAGCGATAGCAAGAATCAAGAATTGGCTCTCAATATTTTCTATGGTCTGTCCTTAGCCGAAGCACTTTGGTTCCTACTTGAGAAGGCCTACCGGAAATGGAAGATCATTGCAAAAAAATTGTTGTCGCAGGTGAGCGTAGAATATGGGTTCATTGATTCGGAGCTCCCCACGTTTCGAAGATTTTTCTATGATACATATTCGCAATGCATCAATGAAAGCATTTTCGATGGTTTGAAGATGGAATTTGTGTCATATAGCATGGAGTTGCTGTAGTCCAGCTATTATGATCAACAGCTGGCAGGGGCTCGAGTTCTGTCGGCGCTGGTGATTAAAGATCAGTTTGCAGAGGAGACTTTGAGGGCAATCGGAACAAAGCGAGATGTAGTGTAGAGGCTGATTGAGATGCTGAATTGGAAGAACCATCTCGGGTAGGGGATTCGTATAGTGGCTGCAGATATCATCTCCAAATTGGTCAAGAAAAACCAGAATCGCATTTGGGTGATGGCCATTGCTGGGGCCATGGAATCCATAGCATCTTTTCTTTACGATAACAAACAGATTGAAATCCATTCAAAGCAATATGGGGATGCATATAATTACTCGGTCTTCAGTGTGCTCGGACTGCTGATATTGAAAAGTTTTCCCATCGAACACGACAACTGCGCTAAGATCAGAAGCTGCAGAGGGCTGCTTCCCAAAATCATAGGCCTCACAAAATTAAATCCCAATGTGCCCGAATCCCAAATCAAGACAGCAAAGCTCGCTCTGCAGCTCTTGAGAATGTTCGCAAGCGGTACAGGCTAAGGCCTTAAGGAGAGGCATCTTGGAGATAGTCTTCATCATAAGCAATCTAAGAGACATTCTTCATTACAGAGAAGTAACGACCCACGCTCTGTAGATCCTGACCATCGACACATTGACGAGTCTTTCTCTCGATGAAGAGGTCCGAGAGAGCATCGGCTACACCGGCATCATTTTACGTAGCCTATTTTATGTGTTTTACATCGAGAGGATTAATATTAAGATTCATGAAACGAGGGAGCTCGTGAGCAAAGCAGGAGAAGCCCTGGCTCTACTTTCACTGGAGAATAAGCAAAATTGCAGAAGAATGATGCGCCTTCGAGCCTGATCTCTATGCTGGACGACCCAATTCGGGGTTTTCATGGTGCGAGAATTCTTCGGAATCTGTGCACATATTCAGACGCAGATTACGTTCAATTGAGGAAAATCACTTCAACGGTAGTGAAGGTAGAAGATGTATTCAATTAATAGCATTTCTTTCTGAAATTACAACTCGGGCTCGACCTCACAAGAGTTTCATCTGATGGATTAATTCTTTGTTATATTATTTTTTGGTAAGGTCTTGAAGTTTGTGATGGAGAAACGAGGTGAGAATCAGGAAGCAACAATAAAACTTTGTTAAGTGTGAAGCCAAATTCATGCAAAATTCTAGATCCTTCTACACCGCCAGTAGTTTTTAGAATCACATGCAGAATTCTAGATCCTCCTACGCCGCCAGTAGTTTCTAGATCATTCTAGATCTCCATCTGAATCACATACAAGATTCTAGATCCTTCTTTTGCTTCTATAAATTTGTAATTTCTCTAGCCAAGGAAGGCAAGCCAAATCCCAAGCCTGTTATGTAATGCAAAGTGATTTCTGTTCTCCAATGATTGTTTTAACTATTCGGCTATTTCTAACTGAGTAATCTTGTTGTTTTTCCATTTGTCTATCTCTGTGAATTATTCTCTGCTATTGCTATCTAAGTATCTGAGTATAAATCCGTTGTGTGTTATGTATGCTCTAAACTAACAACTAATATCAGAGTATGGTTCGAATATCAACTGTGCAAGCCGCTTAGTTCCATCGCCTTACTCCGGTAGCGTTCGTTAAAACGTTGGTTGTTACCCTTGGAGCTGTTGAAGGATCTGTCCAGGAAATAGCTGAGGAATCTTGGAACTAAAAGACAGTTGCTGCAAGAAAAACAAGGTCATGGATCTATGTTGAAATGTGTTGCTGGCGTTTGAAACGTGGAGATCCGTGAAATTGGGAGTTGCAACCTAGTGTTTGTAAGTTTTTTTTACATCAAGCTTCCACATATACGTCAAGTTTTTTTTTCTCAAACCAACATATGTATGTGTGAAATGTGAAAAGATTAAAACATTATATATGTTTTTATATTTATTATGAAACATATATAATTATATGTTGGAATTTTGAAAAGTATATTTTAAAAGGGAGCAGGAATTTTGAAAAGTGTATTTTAAAAGGAGGAAGGTCATTATTACTAAATTTTAAAGAGTAATAATTAAAGTTTTATTTTTAAGTGGAGTTTTTGTGTTTTGGGGCGTGAAGTTGATTGAAAATGGAGACAACAGTTACAGATATGGAGAAGTTGAGTGGGGCTAATTTTTCCCTATGGAAATCACAGATGGAGGATATACTAATTTTAAAGGATCAGTATTTGCCGATTGAGGACACAACAAAGAAACCCTCATCGATAACAAATGAAAAGTGGAATAAGTTAAATAGAAAGGCAATTGCAACAATCCGCCAATATTTAGCAAAGAATGTTTATTTCAATGTGTCCAGAGAAAAGACGACTGAAGGATTATGGAAGAAGCTCCATGATCTATATGACAAGAACACAACATCAAATAAAGTATTCTTAATAAAGAATCTTTATAATCTCAAAATGAAGGAGGTTGCTTCAGTTGTTGAGCACTTGAATGCATTTAATATTATTATTAATCAACTTGACTCTGTTAAAATAATTTTAGATGATGAAATTAGAGCTATTTTGCTAATGTATTCTACGTCAGACAATTGGGAAAATTTAATTGTATCTATGAGTACTTCAGTAGTAGTTTAATGAATGAGGAGTTGTGACGCAAGTTAATTGCAAAAAACCAGGGAGGAGAGGCTCTAGCTCTAGCTGATCGTGGTAGGAGAATGGATCGAGGTCGGCAAGAGCAATCAAGATCGAGGGGTTGATCAAAATCAAGGAGAGGAAGGATCATCTACTTTCATTGTGGCAAACCCAGGCACATGAAGAAAGAATGTTGATTCTAGAAGAAAGGAAAAAAGGATCAAAGACCGTCTAGTACATATCACAAGTCATCGAACACAAATGAAGGTAAGACTACTGCTATAGCCACAGATGGTGATGTGTTGTTCACTGTTTTAGTAGAGGATGCATGTGTATATACATCTAGAAGTAGCTTTGATTGGATCCTTGATTCTTTAGCATCTCACCATGTAACCCCATACAAAGATAGTTTTGTTTCATATAATTCCAGTGATTATGGTAGAGTGCATTTAGGGAATAATCATTTTTGCAGTATTATTGGAGTGGGAGATGTCCAAATCAAGATGAAAGATGGACAAGATATATTGTTGAAACAGGTCAGGCATGTACCAGAAATGCGCATGAGTTTAATCTCTATGGGACGACTGGATGATGAAGGCTATTCGACAAGCTTTGGAAAATGAGGATGGAAAATTAGCAAAGGTGCATTGGTCATGGCCAAAGGACCCAAGACAGGAACATCATACACATTGAAGACACTGATAAGAAGATCAGATTTCACTGCTATCACAAAATAAGGAAATTCAGCAGATCTGTGGCATAAGCATTTGGGTCACATGAGCAAGAAGGGCTTAAAAATCCTTGTTAGTAAAACTTTATTGCCAAGTTTGAAATCCTACAATCTTGATCTTTGTGAGAATTGTATATATGGTAGACAAAGAAGGGTTTCATTCCTTAGAGGTGGCCATGACAGAAAGAAAAATGTGTTAGAATTGGTACACTCGGATGTGTTTGGGCCTGTTAACATCAAATCATTAGGAAGAGCATCATATTCTGTAACATTTATAGATGATGCATGTAAGAAAATTTGGGCATATCCTATGAAAAATAAAAGTGAAGTGTTTGGAATATTTCAAAAATTCCATGTTGTTGTTGAAAAAGAGATTAACAAATTGCCGAAGTGTTTAAGAACAGATAATGGCGAAGACTATTGCTCAAATGCATTTAAGGAATATTGTAACAGGTTTGGCATAAAGCATGAGAAGACTGTGCCTGGTACTCCTCAACAAAATGGTGTCTTAGAAAGCATGAATCGCACCATTATGGAAAAGGCACGAAGTATGTTGTCCAATTCTGGTTTGGAGAAGAATTTTTGTACTGAAGAAATCAGGACCATTTGCTACCTCATAAATAGATCTCTAACTATAGCCTTGGATAGCGGTATCCCTGAAGAAGTTTGGACTGGTAAAAATTTGAATTATTCTCACTTGAAAATATTTGGATGTGAAGCATTTGTACATATTCCCAAAGAAAATAGAACTAAGCTAGATGATAAATCTATGGAATGCATTTTTTGGGGATATGTGGATGAAGATATTGGTTATCGTTTATGGGATCCAGTCAAACATAAAATTATTAGAAACAGGGATGTTATATTTAATGAGTCAAAAATGTTCAAGAGGACTGTAGGTGAGTTGGAGGTTAAGAAGGTTATTGAAAGGTTTGAAGAGCAGCAGGAAAACATACCACCAATACAAGGAAATGAACAACAAATTCAGGAGCATGAAGAACAAGTGGAAAATAATGAACAACAAGAAGAAGGAATCTTGCAGGAACCTTGACAGGAGATTCAACCTGATAATGCACTAGCATAATTAGTTCGTAGATCTTCTAGGCCTCATAAGCCTTCACAAACGTATCCTCCTTCAAACTATATTTTGTTGACTGATGAAGGTGAACCTAATTAGTTTCAATAAGCTTGTAAAGTCGAGCACAGTAAATAATGGAAGAAGAAATGAACTCTTTGCAGGAAAATAAAACTTGGGAGTTGGTAAACCTCCCAAAAGGTAGAAAGGCTTTACAAAACAAATGGGTGTACAAGATTAAGCATGAAGGTGACGAAAAGAAGGAGAGGTATAAAGAAAGACTGCTGGTGAAAGGTTTTTCCCAAAAAGAAGGTATTGACTTCACTGAAATGTTTTCACCTGTTGTTAAAATGTCATCCATTAGAATCATTCTTGGTCTAGTTGCTGCTTTAAACCTAGAATGTGAACAGTTAGATGTAAAAATTGCTTTCCTTCATCGTGAATTGGAGGAAGAAATTTATATGGAGCAGCCAGAAGGCTTCATAGAAAAAGGCAAAGAAGGTCTTGTTTGTAGGTTGAAGAAGAGTCTTTGTGGGTTGAAATAGGAACCTCGACAATGGTACAACAAATTTGATTCATTCATGTTGGAACATGGTTTTCAGAGGTTGGACACTGACCATTGTGTCTATATCAAGAGGTATGATCAAGGAAAGTATATCATATTATTGTTATATGTGGATGACATGTTGATTGTTGGGCATGATAAGAATAAGATCAATAGGTTGAAGAAATATTTGGGTAGCAAATTTGCAATGAAGGATTTGGGACCAGCACAACAGATATTGGGCATGCGGATTATGTGTGATAGGAAAAACAAAAGGTTGTGGCTGTCACAAGAAAAATATATCAAGAAGGTGCTTGACAGATTTAATATGAAGGATGCCAAGCCATTTGGTACACCCCTTGTAGCCCACTTCAAGCTGAGTACTGAATTATGTCCTAGTGATGACAAGGAGAAAGAAGAGATAAGCAAAATTCCTTATGCTTCAGCAGTTGGCAACTTAATGTATGCCATGGTATGCACACGACCAGACATTGCATATTCAGTGGCAGTAGTGAGTAGGTTCCTTGCCAATCCAGGCAAACAACATTGGCAAGCAGTAAAATGGATTTTAAGGTATCTCAAGGGTACTAGTCATTATTGTTTATGTTTTGGTCGTAATAAGACTGTGCTTGAAGGATTTACAGATGCAGATATGGCTGGGGATATGGATACCAGAAAGTCCACTACAGGTTATTTGTATACATTTGCAGGTGTAGCAGTATCTTGGGTGTTAAGGCTACAAAGAATAGTAGCCCTCTCTACAACAGAAATAGAGTACATAGTTGCAACAGAAGCTTGTAAAGAGATGTTGTGGTTGCAGCGATTCCTAGGAGAGATAGGAATAAAGCAGGACAAGTATATGTTATTTTGTGATAGTTAGAGTACCATTCACTTGGCGAAAAACCCAACATTTCATTCAAAAGCCAAGCATATTGACTTAAGGTACCATTGGATCCGTCATGTGTTGGAGGAATAACAATTATCCTTGGAAAAGATCCATACAGATAGGAACCCTGCTGATATGCTCACTAAGATTCTACCACGAAATAACATAAGTTATGTAGAGGCATGGTAGGACTCGGTGTGACTTGATGACTCTTATTTGGCTTCAAGTGGGAGAAGGCCGAGAGAGAAACATTCGTAGTGGACAGCTGGAAAGATGTCGATTGGACGTCAACAGTGTCCTTTGCATTCAACTTTTGGGAAGCAAGTTGAGTGTCGTCGTCGAGGTTAAATTTGACGAGTGCCTTTACCCAATAAATAATTTTTTTATGACGGTTTTATTTTTAAAGTGCTCTTCACATGAATTTTAATATTTATTTTTACCCATTTTTATAATCTTTTGCAAATTATATTTATAATTGCTCTTACATGAAAATAATGAATGTAGATATTGTTACAATTAAATTAGACAATAAAATTTAACTTACAGAAATTGAAATAAGCACACCATACCATGTTTCCCATTTAAATAACTTCAATACCAATCTAATTAAAATTCAATATTTTTGAAATAAATTTCAAACAAAAAACATAATGTGCATGAACTATGTAAATGTTCAAAAATTACATTCAATATATGAAAATTTAAAATTATAAAGTACCAATTGTAATGACTTTTATAAAGAATGAGTTCAAAAACAAAAATTTATAATTATAAACTACCAATTGTAATAACTTTTATAAAGAATGAGTGCATAACACATTTAGAATATTAAGTTTTAGTTTTCTTATTTTTTCTTATTTGGTAGATAGAAGCTATTCGTTTATTTATTTTTGCTCTTCGCATATGCAAATATGCTATTATAGATATACCCTGTATTATGAGAAAATACTATAAAAAACACCAAATATTATGGCATCTATAACATAATTTTCCAAGAAAAAAGATTTCCTTCAAGCAAATAATTAGACTTTTCCATTAAATATTAAAAATCCAAACATGACATAATGAAATCATATAAAATATCGAAACATAACAAAATGAAATCATATAAAATATCGAAACATAACAAAATGAAATCATATAAACATTCAATTGTATACAATTTAAACTCTCTTTCTCCAATTAATTCAAAAAATCATATCTCCTATTAATTCAAAAAATCATATAATAAAATTAAAAAATTCCATAAAAAAAATTACATAGTAGAATTTTTCTGATAATTATGGTCAAAGAAAATCCAAGATGTAACACTGTTAGATTTGCCCTTCAATTATTAATTTGTGTTGAGAAATTTTCCTACAAATACAATGAAATTTTGCATTTTGTGTATGAACTTATTTTCTGATAAATACACTAAAATCTTATGAAAAAATCATAAAAAACTTATTTGAGAAAAACCCAAAGAGACCCTGAACACAGGGAATTTCGTTCTAAAGTTGGTCCTTGGGTAGCGGCAATGGCCTTGGCTCCGAAGTGTACGGTGTCCACAAAGGTTCGTTTCTTGAAATGGTGAGGGCTCTGAGGTGAGGGCAAGGGATCGATACTCACACACAAAACAAAGATTTGGGAAATCTCTATGTCATACGGACGTCAATTTTAAAGCCTGGTCATCTGGTCATCGTAGAGTGGATCCATTTGAGTACTTGAGGATGTTGAGTGTAGGTTATATTTTTGTATTCAAATTTATGTGATTCATAATAAATTAAGTTAAAGTAATTTTTAAAATTATTTCAAATTTATTTAAATATATAAAATTATACACTATATTTTTTATTTAAATTTTTATTTTTTAATTAAGCGATTTGAAATAGAAATCATTCCAGATCTATGTTTAACCTCTAAAATTTCTATAATCCATAATCAATTAAACATAATCTTTTGATAAAAAGCAACTTCGTTTAAAGTTATGTGGGGAGAGACTTATCGATGCTTCACAGCTTATTACCAAAAGATTCGTACTGAAACTTCACTCAACGTCTCGGGAGTCGGAGAGATTCGTACCGAAACTTGAGCCGAGTCAACGTCTCTAAGAGCCAGCTGAGCTCCTGATGAAAAAACCAAAAGCTCATTTCCTGGTGGAGGTTGGAGTCCTTGCCTGGCCGGACGGCTATCCCGTTATATACCCATGCATGTATGGTGAATTTGCTAGGCGATTGCTGGCTGACTTGAGATTCCATCATTGTACTCTTAAACCGCATTGAATACCCAATAGCATAGCAAATATTGCTTGCCGTAAAATTCTATCCCTGCGTCTTCCAGGCTCAGGTTGAATGCGTAGAATGGTCACAGACCAAAATCTGATGTTGTGTGTTTTTATTCCAGAAGGAAAGTGTGCGGAACGTTGTGCACGGATTAATTTTAGGGTCAAATTAAATTTAAAATATATCACTAATTACAATGAGTACGGAACTGCGGGCTCCCTGCCTCCATTGTTTTTTGCAGGGTCAAGTCAATGAGCGTGCACGTTCGTGGGCTTCTTGGAAAGAGCGTGGCACATGTCAATTTTACTATTCACGATGGAATCAAATTGCCGTAGCTGCCTGATTTCCTGACTCAGCAAAATCATATTCATTGACTGGAATCAAATTGCCTGTAGCTTCTTCATTGACTGGTTGACACGCAAAAGGTAGCCAATCGATACAAGTTCATGGACCACTGCTTCTGCAAATATATTCATCCATCCGTTCTGGAAAGAACAAGGGGCCTCCACAGGCAACTGAGAGATTTTGCGAGGAAAAATTAAGAAAAATGGCCGCTATCCAAATGGGAAATGCATATGGCTATGTCTTTGTGTCACTGCTTGGATTGTTGCTCTGCTTGCATTGCAATTGCTCGTCAGAGGAAGGCCAATTACTATTGCAATTCAAGGCGAGTTGGAATACTAGTGGGGAACTTAGTGATTGGAGAACTGATTCAAATAGTGACAGCCACTGTAACTGGACTGGAGTCACCTGTGATAGAAACACCAAGTCTGTTGTGGGTCTGGACCTTCAAAACTTGAATATCACTGGAACAATTCCTCATAGTATCGGTCAATTGAGTAATCTGAGGGACTCGAACTTGTACTTGAATTATTTTGGGGGGGATTTTCCGTCTGGGCTGCTGAATTGCACTCGTTTGCGAAGCTTGAATTTGTCTCAGAACGTGTTCGGTGGGCTCTTGCCGAATGAGATATATAAACTGGAGGAGCTGGTAAAATTGGACCTCTCAAGCAACGATTTCTCTGGGGACATTCCTGCTGGATTCGGATGGTTGCCTACGCTTGAGGTATTGTTCTTGCACTATAATCAGTTGAATGGTACTGTTCCTTTCTTCCTTGGAAATCTCTCTTCGTTGAAATACTTAACACTGGCCAACAACCCCCTCGCTCAAGGGGTTATCCCACATGAGCTCGGGAAATTGATAAGGCTAGAGCAGTTGTGGATGAGGAGTTGTAATTTAGTGGGAGAAATTCCAGAGTCATTAGGGAATATGGCAGATATGGTACAGTTGGACCTCTCACTTAATCTTTTGACTGGAAGGATCCCCAACACATTGATGGTCTTTTCAAACATGATGGATTTATTTTTATATAAGAACAATTTATATGGACCAATTCCATACAATATCAACAATCTTAAGAGTCTTGTGAATTTGGATCTGTCAATCAATGAGCTAAATGGAAGCATCCCCGATGGAATTGGGAATTTGACAAACATAGAGACACTGCAGTTATTCAACAACAAGCTCTCCGGGTCTATACCCTCTGGGCTTGAAAAGCTTGCTAATTTAGTCCATCTCAAGCTTTTTACCAACAAGCTCATAGGACTAGTGCCCCCGGGAATTGGAATGGGTTCTAAATTTGTTGAGTTTGATGTATCAACGAATGAGCTTTCGGGTCCTCTTCCGCAGAATGTCTGTAAAGGCGGAGTACTGATAGCTTTCATTGTTTTTAAGAATAAATTTAAGGCAGCCTACCTGAATTTCTAGGAGATTGTCCTAGTCTGACCAGAGTCCAAGTCCGGGATAACCATCTAAGTGGTGAGGTTCCTCTGGGGTTATGGATTTCTCCTTTCCTTGGAGAATTCAAATTGACAAACAATGCTTTCCATGGCCAAATACCTGTTCAAATCACTAAAGCTGTCAGTCTGTGGGTGTTGGAGATATCAAACAATCAATTCAATGGAACTATTCCTCTGGCATTGGACAACTGTGGAATCTCAGCAGCTTTCTCGCTAGTCACAACAATATATCAGGGACTATTCCAGTGGAACTCACTAGATTATCCTCACTGTCGATGCTTTCTCTTGATCACAATATGTTGTATGGGGAACTTCCTGAGACAATAATATCATGGAAAGGTCTTTCTCAGCTTAACCTTGCCAACAACAGCATCACTAGATCAATTCCTGCATCGCTTGGGTTGCTGCCTGTTCTTAACAGCCTTGACCTCTCAAACAATTTGCTTTAAGGGAAAATACCTCCTGAGTTAGACAATCTCAAGTTGAGTTTTCTGAATGTGCCTGACAACCTTTTGTCTGGCTCTATTCCTCTTGATTACAATAATCTGGCCTATGATAAAAGTTTTCTTGACAATCCGGGCCTTTGTGGAGGCGGGCCATTAATGCTACCTTTATGTTTCCAGCAGAAAGGCAGATCTGAAAGTCTTCTATATGGGGTATTGATTTCGGTCATTGTTGTGATAGTAGTGTTAGTGTCAGTCTTGCAACCTTCCTCCAGTGATCAAATATGCTCTTACAAAGTGGTCTCAGAGTGTCAAGGTCAAATTTTGTCATTTCAGTGAGTCTTCAAGCAAAATTTGGTCACTAGGCATTAGGTATAGGGTTTGCTTTCACTCCTTTCAAAATTGTCCAAATGTCAGTCTATGTCACTATTCAACTGAGTCTATCATCATTCAGAAGGTTTTTATCATTATGTCAAGTTCCATTGGGTCATTTTACACCTTGTTCATGCTTCATTTGTGCCTAGGTAAGGTCATTTCCCTCTCCTAGGGTTTTGAAGGCAATTTCTCTTGGATGGTCAAATCATTAGCAAAACTTGTATCCAGATGTTCATACACCTTCCCCTATCCTTAATATACCTTATCAAACGCTTCCCGCCTCTAAAATCTCCCAAATTCCTCATTTTGACACAAACCCTAGTTTCTTGCTACAACCTAGCAATTTTCTAGGTTGGACCTGTGTTTTGCCCTTTTGGACCCCTTCCCCTCACTCAATCTCTGAGATTCCATTTTCCCCTGCTTCCTAACATCCCTCCCTACTTCCAAAAATTTCCCCAAGAATTTAGAAGCCCCTTATCCCCTTCATTTCGCTTCATTTCGACAAAATCCCTTGTTTCACACATCGGGATAAGTTTCACTCAAAAGATGTTTCAGAGCAACCAAAGATGAATTTTGGAAAACTGAGAGGGGTTTTTGTCAAAAACATGTCAAATAAGAAAAACCTCCATCACTTTTTGCACAGGTATCATGGTTTTAAAGAAATGTCAAAAATACCGTTGACTCGGGAGAATTGAATGCACCTCTGCAGTGACCTTGGGAAAATCAAGATTTCTCCTAGCATGGTTGGCCAAATCACTATTTTGATGAGTAAAATGATAACTAGACACAAAGATATTTCCAATGAGCTATCCTTAGCTCAATTTGGAGTTGAGAAAGACATTAAAAAGTTGACTGCAACAACACTCTGCCTTGAGGCAGCCTCATTTGGCACATTTTGACCAGTCTTGGGAGATTTGATTTTTGACAAGGCAAATGAAATCCAAATTGAAAAATTAAATTATAGTTGTAATGGAATGTAGACTCATAGACCTTTCCAACAAGCTATCCTGCGCCCAATTTCAACACCGGGAAGGCCTCCAAATTCCTCTTACAAAATGCGCTACGCGTTGGGTCTGTGCGCTACGCATACAGGTGTGCGCTACGCACTGGGCCTCACTGGCCAGTGTAAAAAAACAAAGGCGCTACGCATCAGGCCATGCGCTACGCATTGAAACTGTGCACTACGCACTCATTCCAGCATCAAATTTATGCGCCCAGATCATGTCTAATCGCCTCCAAAGCTGCAAGTAGGTGTTCTTTGACTGATTCAATCAATTTGATATTGTTTATAATGTGTTTGAAGAAGAGGAGGTGATGTGTTGGGTGTAAGAAATCAAATGAAACCCTAGGCCCCTATCAAAGTCTTTTTAAAGGGTATTAAAGGACATATGAGTAATTGGTGAAGATTTTTCTGCCTTTCCTTGATGAAAACGAACTCCATGCTCATTTGTAAACCCTAGTCAACATTTCAAAGGGCACACATTATATTTTGTTCATTTGTCAAGCAGTGACCGTTTTGTGCCAATTCATTGAAAACAGAGCATTATCATTATGGCTTAGTTTGTATGATGCTTTGGTAAACATAGAAGAGTTTTGAGTATGCATTGAAGTTTGGCTCCACCACACCTATATCACTATACATATCACAGACATCTTGATACCAAAGCCATGTCAGACACAGATCCAGTTTATGAGCAGGAGGTAGAAGCTGACCGGGATACTTGGCTCAAGAGGGTCAACATTCACTTAGAGAAGTTGTTGCCAAAGACTAATAGAGATAAAGATATGCTCCGACACATGAAACATCATTATTGGGCTCGCATGCATGTCAACAAAGCAAGAGTGAAGATGTTGAAAAAGAGGTTGAGCCAAGCACTAAAACGGCAAAAGAGGCTAGATCCACTTCGAGTTTTGGCTGAGGCTTCGTTGTCTGGGCACAACACATGATAGAGGGTCTTCACTCCGAATTTGGGCAAATTCGGAGAAAATTTTGTCGTTTCAAAATTTTTGGCTTGTGAAACAGGTTTTTTGGCTCTACGCGTAGCGCACAGCGCGTTACCCTGAAGATTGGGAGGTCCAAATGACAAATGGCTTGTAGTTTTGGATTTTGAAGAAATACACATGTTCAGCCATTGCCGAAGTATTTCATTGAGATCTGGATGGTCAAAATGTCCAAAAACATCATGAAAACCACCTTGCTGCCACCTTTTCCAACTGCAGGAAGTACCTCTGGGAGAATTCCGTTTTGAGAGGGAAAATGAGCTCCAAATTGGAAAATTACACTTGGGTTGGAAAGTAGACATCCAGGGCTTTTCAACGAGCTATCATGAGCTCAATTTGGATGTCGGGAAGTGCCCCAAAAACAGGCTCAAATGTGCGCTATGCATAGGGATCAGGGGCGCTACGCATACAGTTTTTGGCCCAGTTTTTCACCTTCAACTCAGGGATTCGACTAGTTTTCACCAGTTTCACTTTTTCATGTAATTTTTGACCCAACATGATGTAATTTGATGTATGTAAGGTAACATGGCACTTATCTACCTTCTTCTAGATGATTATTTCACAAATTAGCAAGAAATTAATGTAATGAATCAGTTTCCTTCTTTTTAGAGGCAGGTTGTTTGGTCATCTAGATTCTTGCTCCATGTTTAGAATTTGTTCAAACTGCTCCTAGAAGGAGGAGCTCGACCCCTAGAGGTTAGGGAATGAGGATAGCTTGGTCTATATATGTAAATTTTCATTCAGTAGGAGAGTTTGGACTCTTGGGAATAGCTTGAGACTATATTGTACATATCTTATCTGCATTTTGGCAAAGGAAAGACTAGGGTTTTGCAGCACTATTTGGGATTCATGTGGCTTTATGTGTTGATGGTGTGTTTCTCTCAGTACTTGTAAGTTGTGTATGTGTATCATTTTCTTTATTTAATCTGTTGTAATTAAACAAATGAAGTGTTAAGGTAGAATCCATGAACTTGCCATGCTTTGCCTTTAAATTTGTTTAATTTTCTATGTTTTCTTCAGTTTAAGGAGAATCTTTGAGATTCCTTGCTCTCCTTAGCTCCTCACCAGTCTGATCTACCCGTCTCACTTGCTTTAAGGCATCAAAACAATCGCCTATCTTGCCCCAAGTAGACCTCTGCAAAAACTGTGCCTCATCCCCGCACCCAAATTTGCCTTTCCCTTGAATTCAACAAAACCTTTAAAAATCAATTCTAAACCCTTTATACTTAATACCTAGCCTAAAATCAGTCATCAATTCAGTCATCTCGACCTCGTTGATTATCTTTTGCTGAGATTGACCCGGAGAGAGCTCTCTCCTGTCCTCGTAGGGCTAGCTACGAGGCTGAGCGTGGTTTGATGTAGCCTCGAGTTTTACCTTATTTCAGCCTAAGGTAGATTTGAGTGCTAACAAGTAGTACTCTGCTTGATTGGTATAGGTTTCTTGTATAAGACATACAAGAATTTTGCTCTGGTTAAATCAAGTACAGAGTCATGGAATCTCATAGCCTTTCACAGGGTAGAATTTGATAAGTCAGACATTCTGAAGAGATTGACGGAAGATAATGTTATTGGAAGTGGAGGTGCGGGCAAAGTGTACAAGGTAACCCTGAGAAATGATGATATTGTTGCTGTGAAAAGGATATGGAACGACAGAAAACTGCAGTCTGCCCAAGACAAGGGATTTCAAGCAGAGGTGGAGACTCTAGGGAAGATTAGGCATGCCAACATTGTCAAGCTGCTTTGCTGCATATCTAGTTCAGATTCTAATCTGTTAGTGTATGAATACATGCCAAATGGTAGCCTGTATGAATAGCTTCATAGTTCTCAAGGGGAAACATTGGATTGGCCTACTCGTTATAAGATTGCTTTTGGTGCTGGTAAGGGAATGTCCTACCTGCATCATGGTTGTTTCCCTCCAATAATACACAGGAATGTTAAATCATATAATATATTGCTGGATTTTGAATTGGAGGCCCATATTGCTAAGATTGCTTTTGGTGCTGGTAAGGGAATGTCCTACCCGCATCATGGTTGTTCCCCTCCAATAATACACAGGGATGTTAAATCATATAATATATTGCTGGATTCTGAATTGGAGGCCCATATTGCTGATTTTGGTTTAGCTAGAATTGTAGGGAAGCTGGGTGAGAACAACATAGTATCAGGGGTTGTTGGAACATATGGATATATTGCCCCAGGTAAGAATTTACAACCGAACTGTTAATGCCTGTAAATATATATGTGAGTATATATATGTGACAGTCAACAAGAAATAAACAATTTTATATGAACTGATTAAATTGATGGACATGTGTGCAGAGTATGCTTACACCCACAAAGTGAATGAGAAAAGTGACATATACAGCTTTGGTATGGTCCTTCTGGAGCTTGTGACTGGCAAGAAGCCCCATGATGTATAATTTGGAGATTACTCTGACATTGTTAGGTGGGTTCACAATCAGATTCACATCGATATCAATAATGTCCTAGATGCACAAGTAGCAAACTCATATAGAGAAGAAATGATGTTGGTGTTGAGGGTGGCTCTGTTATGCACTAGCACTCTGCCTATCAACAGGCCTCCAATGAGGGAAGTCGTGGAAATGTTGCTTTTCTGTAGCACAGATGAACGAATTAGAAAGGAAGCAGCTACCACTTTGTCTCCCCATCTCAAGAGGAATCCCAGTGCTTTTAGATATGCTCCCCCTTCTGTATGCACTAACACATGTCCATTTAATGACAATATGTTATATACCTAGGGGGATAATAATATGTTATATACCTAGGGGGATAATATGGGGTACAAAGGGAGGTACCCAAGGGAATAATGTAATAATGAGATGGGCCATAGTAATAAATAAGGTAGTTAAACTCATGGTCCCCTCAATACCATCTATCTAACACCATGGGCCCATTACATTATTACTAACTACTTGTGGTCCCGTACATGATTCGGGTTAACCACCTTATTTATTACTATGGCCCATCCCATTATTACGTTATTCCCTTGGGTACCTCCCTTTGTACCCCATATTATCCCCTAGGTATATAACACAATAAATGTGGCATAGACTTGTGACCTTTATCTTAATTTATAGCTGATATTAAAAGCATTGTTCAGTGATGCCCTTTACCTTGCTGAAAACTGTAGGAGAATACTAGATCTCTATCATACAATGGTTTTATTAGTTTATTCCAAACAGGAGATGCATCTATCCCAGTGGAAACATTTCATCAATCCCTTGCACAGAAGTAGTTGTTATCGGCCAAATCACCAAGAACAACGTTGCAGGCAAAGAATAGACCTGTTGGGTCTTCATCAAAGGCACCAGGAGATCCACCAGCCAAATTTGGTAACAAGTTATAGCAGAGCTAGGATCTAACTCCCTCCATAGCAGCACATATATGAGTTGTGGTTCTGTAGCATAGCCTTCAAAACAAGAATCCTTTGAGTTTCACATTCCCTTTAGTGTATATAATGGGACCTTTTGGTAGCCCAACTGTGAAACATCTTATGCAGGGTAGCCTGTTTTGAGACTGTTCTATCAAAGAGATGATGGCAAAGTAATAGCTGAAAAACAATGCGGTATATATATCCTTGAGCTCATCATCATGGATGGGTGACTGACAGTAACTTCGCTGAATCTCATCTACCATTTAAGGGTAGTCATGAGGCTTTGCTGTCTAGTTATTGCATTGAGAATTGTAGTGTATTTTACCATTTAGTTAGGCATCAGCAGATGAATTGTAAGCACAAAAAGTAGTAACTACCAAAGGAGGATATACAAACAACCTACCAGACTCTGAAGGCTACCTCCAAGAGTCGTATGAAATAGAATAAAGTTGACTAATTTTCATTTTGTTACTGAAAATTGTGTATATATAGAAAGTTTTATTACATATTCTTTTTAATTTTTAATTTATGGTAGATATAAAATTAGTGTATGATTGCTAAAGTCTATTTAGAAAAAAATTCCCATACCTTTAACCATTATACCCATTTTTTTCATTATCTATCCCTATAATAAATTTATCTAATACTTTTAATTATATTCTCTTTAAAACAATCACCAAATAAATTTACAACCCACTTATTAGTTAATTCATACACACCTTAAACCACATTAAAATGAAAAATGCATATGTAATCGTAGATACAATAACATAATAGTCTCACAGAGAAAAATGATATTTGCTTATTAAAATTAAAATGACTATTACATTTAGCTTATTTGCCATAAAACATAATAATAGTGTTCAAGTCATAAACACATTTCTCATGTTAATATGTGGATTGTTGTTTTGCAGGTCTAGTCAATTAAGATCATGTGTTCTGATTCCAATCTTAGTCTTCTTGAGATACATGCTTCTCTAACACTTTCCAACTTTTAAATTTTTAAAATTAAATTTTAAATGTATTATGAACAGTTCTTGTGTATTCACATTTGATTTTTTATTATTTTTATTGGTTAAATTTATAAGAAATAAAGAAATAATTGAATGCAATTAATATTAATCATAAATATGTAATAAAGAGAAATAATTAGTATTAAGGCAACACAACACTTGAATAAATATTGTACAAAAGGAGTGAACCCCTAGAAAGAGAAAACAACCCAAGAATGGTTGTAAGAGAGAAAACCAAGCACAAGAGAGAATGAATAAATTCCCTCTTGTAGTTCACTTAGAAGAATTAATACATCACTTGAAAGAGAAATGCAAAAGAGAGTGGGTATATAAATAATTAACTCAAAGGAAGGGTGCCTTCCCTAATGGAGTTTTGAGTCTAAGTGTACAAGACCAACATTAGACAAAACTACAAATGTAAAAAGATAAAATATGAGGTTGTTTATGAGTGAATGTGAAGGTTACACTATTTTCAACATCCATGGATATGTTGAATAGGGGCAACTTAGAGAAAACATGAGATAATATCTCCCCCAAATGGTGAATTTACCACAACAATACTATTCGTCAAGTTTGTGAAGGAAGCCTTTGCTAAAGTTTTTGTGAAGATGTTGACATGCTTGCCCATAATCTTGATCCCCAAAAATGTAAGGTACTATAAATATGTGAATTAGGCTATGAACCAAACAGTATGGTTAAGGGCCAAGTAATGTAAAAGATGTGTATAAAAGTTATTATATAAAAATGCATCATTAGCTATGTGACGACATGGGGTTAAAATAAGGGGGGGCTATGATTTCACAAATGATCCGAAGATAAAAAATAGGCTCAAAATGAAATTGTTTGGACTCTTCCGACACTAGCGTCAAGTCATAGTGTTCATCGTCCTGGTTCTAACGATGCTTGAATCGCCTCAATCTAACATCATATGAAGAAGTTATGACGTTATGAAGTTTTTGACCAATGGCTAAAAAAAAGTCAACAACAAGGTTAACTAGACTGCTGACTGGGTAGTCCATACAACAGACATCATCAAATGACTGTGTAGGGTATGGTTGGCAGCGGACCAATCAAGTCTTGACATGTGGCATGTTCATATGGGCGCATTTGACATGATGTGGTTAGTTTGTACAATCTGAGGTGGCTCAATCAGACGCTGCCATGTGGCCCCATCAGAGGGTGCCACGTGGCCCTCCATGATTGATCAAAAATTATATATATAGGCTTGAATGCCTCAGTGGGGTTCGACCCCTCGACTTGTCACATAACAACTCCGCACTTTACCATCACACCACTAGTTAGTTCTTAACTATATAGTTCATCGGTTAAATTTAAAGTTTAATTGTTTGACAGTTGGGAGGAAGGGTCGGCCTGTGGCCCTGGCCCCCGGTCATGTCTAGCTCACATTCCCACAGTTTAAGGGATAGGGCGGGGATTAAGCTCCATCCCCTGGTTATGTGCTCACCATACAACTGACGACAAGAGCTAAGCAGAAGGGCCAGGGCACTTGGCCCTAACCCAAGTCCCATCAACATCCATGCAACCACAGGTAGAGACATAGGTAGAGGGCCCGGGCGGATAAGCTCCTAGCCCCAGGTTCCTCGACACACATATGACCGAAGCAAGAGCTATGGCGAATGGAGTAGGCAGATAAACATCAACCCTTGGTTTTTGATGGCTAATATAAACATAGGTGGAGCCATAGTCGGCGGGAGCGGGCAGTTGGCCCCAACCCCAGGCCACATTGCCATGACGTGACAACGCCCCGACGGAAAAGGAGCTAAATAGGCGGGGGCGGGCAGTTGGCCCATCCCCCGGCCCTTTGGGCACCATGTTGCCCTAATCAGGTGCATAAGGTTATTGGAAAAATTAATGAGGCAACAAATTACACTTTTTGCAGCGCAAATCTCGTCGGTCCTAGGTGAAATTGTCGCTCGGTGGACTGAAAAAAGGGAGAAATTGTCGCACAGTTAGTAGGTTTTGCCAATTTGTAGGACAGATAGCAGAGCTTCACTTTGAGAAGCATATCTTGCTCAATTTTTAACCTTTTTTGATCTCAAGAAGAGCCTTGATGGGGGTTTTTGAGTGTGATCGACATAATGGCAGCCTCAGTTTTCTTATTTGAGCACTTTGTGGTGGAATTTTTGCATAATCAAGTCTTTTAGTACTAGAGGCAGAGTCAATTTTGAAGTAGTTTGGAGGCATATTTGAGCATGGAGAGAGCCTAGTTAGAGGTTTTCCATCCTTCTAGTTTCATCTGCAACAGTTGTTACTTCTGTAGAGCAACTCTTTTAGGTCTTTTCTCAATGTATTAAAGAGAAAAGCCATTTTTAACTCTTCATTATGAAGGAGTTTCATGTTTATGCTTTTGATTTCAGATGGAGTACGAGGACCTAGTGTGTAATAGTCATTTTTGTGTTGACAATTTTATGACTTGTTGTAGGGAGTCATCTTTCTGAGTGGGAATTATTTGTAGGAGAAACAAGCCACTCTACTGTCAACAAGTTGTATGTACTCATTTTTTGTTGAAATCAATATATGGTTTAGTTGTTGGAGTAGGCCTGGAGATGTAGCCGAGGACGAGTGAACTCCATCATCAAATGTTGGTTTCTTCTCTTCATGTTTATCATCTTGAGATGCATGTGAATTTGTTTATTTTTGAAATTCATGTGAAAAATTAACTCACATTCTCGAAGAGGTTGTGAAACTTATTTTAATTTTAAAGACCCATTTTGTTAACTTGCAAAGTGTTAGAGGACGGTAGGTTTTTGATAGGAGGAGCTTTGATCCATTTCCAGATCAACAAAAGAGGAGCAAGAGAATGTTAAGGGAGCCTATAGGGGCAAAAGCCTTGAAATAATGATATTTTATTATAATCCAAAGTACCTTACTATTGGACACCTAATCCTAAATGGGTTAGTGTGGAAGCCGAATGGACAAAGCAGTCCAAGGGACCTTGGGATGTGAATCCCAACGGTCACCACATGTACTATAAATATGTATCATTTGTGAATAAAAATTGTAATGCATGCTTTATCTTTCCTATTTGTTCTCGCTGTCCATGTCTGTTTAACATGGTATCAGAGCCATGATGTGTGGCCTGTTTTCCCTGAGAAACTGGTCTGAGTTGCCTTGAATAGTGCTGACTAGAGCTGGTCTAGTCTTCTGTAACGCTCCATTAATTCTGCCATCCCTGCGCTCTGCTCCATATTCAATTACTTGCTTCATACGCTACCATACTGCTACCTGCGCCCTGCTCTTCTGAAGCGTTGTACTGTCCAGCGCTGCCCTTATTGTTCTGACATAACGCCCGGAAAGAACTTGCCGTCTTTGCCTTTAGATGTCTTGGTAGAGGTAGTTTGTAACTTTGGGCACCACGAACTGGAGCCGTTGTGTTACATTTCAAAGGATTTCAAAGAAGCTGTTAAAGTTGCAAAGGAAACGCATTTCGCTTTTAAAACCCTGGACTAGGGGCGGCGACATAAACGTTCGTTATTTCAAAGTATAAGCCCTGCACATTCTTCTTCCGTAAATGGTAGTCCATTGAGATTGCCTATAACGCCTAAGGCTCCATAATGTGTAGAGAAGCATCGAAATCCTCCGTTAAATGATAAAGATCTGGCTGAATTAAGCAGAGCGCTCTTTCTAGAAAGCAACAAGTCATCCAGCGCTAAAGCTTATGATGCAGAGCGTACAATTTCCGTGTAGCCGGCCATTTCTACGAACAGAGTTTTGTTCATTGAGGATGAGCTTTCCGGCGCGTTGTCCCGCCACTGCATATAATAATTTCTGAAGCGAATGCGAGCTCCTCCCATTTTGCTAAGGTTGGGAAAGCAGGTGGATAAGGGTTTTATGGAAGAATCTCACTGCTCGTGAGCTTTCGCAGCCAGTACAGTTCTCCTGTCTTTAAGTCCAGAAACTGCTCCCACTGGTAAGGTAGAGAAAGTTGGGATTTAATGTCTTGTGGGCATTTCAGTGAAGCCCTCAGCGTTGAAGCATCCTTCGCAGTAATAGAACAAAAGCCGCCCCCCTCAGGTGATGACGGTGAAGACCCATGATTGATAGATAAAGCTCCAAAGCCATGATCCAATGTTGACCATGTGCCAGGAGTTGCCATTCTTGCTAACGTCCAAGGTTCAGTTCCGAAACTGAAATTTCTATCAGCACTGCACCTTACGTTTCCATGGAAATCAAACATATTACACCGTTTTCATTTGTGTAGGGTATGGTGCGGAATCCAATTCAAGGTTCATTTAGCAGGTTCGAGGTTCTCTTATTTGTAAGTTCAAGAGAAATGGAAAAGTCTGAGCGCTGGTGGCCATTACTTGTCAAGAATATTAAATGGCGGCCTTAATAAGGACTTAGATACATCTGGTATACAATATGTTCTATTGCTAACTTTTACTCGAACTGTATTTAATTGTTGGCTCCAAACAGACAGAAGTATTTTAATTCTAAAGTCGGGACTTCCTGCTTGAATAATCCTCTCTCAGAGGTAAAAGGTATGCAGAGCGCGTTAAAACAATAATCAATTGTGTAAATCATAGCTGTTGGAAGTGTTGGAAAAAGCGCAGAGTTGTGGTTCAAATTCTGTTTGAAATCCAAATAAATACAGTCTTAAATTGTTGTGAAATACTCTGGTTAGAGTGGTAAATTGGCAAAGTAGTTTGCGCATGTACATGGATCGATATTGCGTGGATTCTGGGTTTGGCGGGTTTTAGCTCGCTATAATTTTTGGTGAAGTGATCAGCATTATGAAGTGAATTTAAAGCAATTTTGAAGACATTTTTTGGTAGTCATTCTAGGAGCAGTTTCTTGTAGAGATTTTGCATGATTTCCATAGCAGCCAGCTGCTCTGAAGTTTGAAGTTGAGGATAGCGCTCATCTTCACATTTATATTTTTTTTTTTTTTGCATTGGTATATCCCAGTTTAATAGTGATGTTACGCTCCAGTTCATTCTTGAAACGAACTGTGGACTGCTGATTTACCATGTGCCCAATTGTACCAATGTTTATTGTAGCTTGACGAGAAATGTTTATTGTAGTTTAACTTGGTAACATCCAGCTTACTCAGGTCCTGCTCCATCAACCATTTTCGCAACATTGTTGCCACTTGACAAGCCCTTACAAGATCTTGTAGTAAGAGTACAATATTATTTTTCTGTTGATGTTGCCTTAGTTGTGATCAGTTTTTAAGTGACATTGAAGAAAAATGGCTACAATTACTGAAATATTAGAGTTCTTAAAAACTCTGATACATTCCTCTAATCATGATACATTAAAAGTTAGCAAATTTTCTCTTATAGACATTCAGGTCTATCTACAAAATGCAAAGGAAAAGATAGATTTTTTACAACTTGAATCACAGCTATAGCAAGAAGAGCTACATCAAAATCGACATCATTCTGAACCTGTTTTTGTTCAGAACATTGAGACAACCACCCATCAGCAGCAAGTCAATAATGTTCCCGTTCATTCAAACAAAGCAGTAGTTGCACATGCAGATGCAGAAACTCAGTCTGCACTTCCCAAGCCCATCATCAGACCTTGGGAACAGCTTGTCCACAACAAGCACAGAACCAGTCTTGGTGACAAGGACTTATCCTTTCATATTCCAGACTATGCCAAGCCCATTCAGTTTCAGAGTGCTGGATTCATTCATGACAGTTCACCTGCTCCTTATGACAGTTCAGCTCTAGCTATTCCAGACTCTGCTCCTCTTCCACAGCAACAACAACAACAACAGATCGTGAAATGCCAACACTGTGATCGAGT
>APFE030700427.1:15745-32239 GCA_000404065.3 Pinus taeda | reverse complement strand
CTTGCTTATATAATGGATTGCTTATACAACCCAATGTTTGGTAACAAGGAGTTTGACAATAGTTGGATTTGGTGCTCCACTTCTCTTATTGGTGGTAGCCCTTTGGGCTTGTGGAAAACATCTTTGTATTCATATAATAACTCGTCTAGTTGTTGTTTTTGTTTCTTAGTACACCTGTACATAGAGAAATTTGCTCTCGTCGACTCTTCTACTGACTATTTTTCTCTTAAAAATAGTAAAGCATACTTCTTGCTAGAAATGATAAGTTTTTTTGGCTTGGTTGGCATTTACTAGCAAAATTTTGGATTTTCCCTCGTGTGCATTGATGGTGAACGATTTTCCATCCTTGATACTCATGTAGTACTAGTTGGATCCCTGCATGAAGATTGTATCCCACATTTACATATAACAACTTCCAAGAACCACCCCACATTCATCAAAGGAAACTACTTCTAGTTCTACTTCATTAATAAAATTAACACTAGTAGCAAATATAATTTCGCACTATTTGGTTACATTTATTTTTGCATCCTAGTTTACATATCCCAATGGATATGGGCTTGGATGATCATGAAATTCCAAGCCCAAATTGTTAAACAAGTCTACTATAATGATATTTTCCTATTATATTGAGTTGAATAAAGCATCAATATTTGTTTTCTTGACCTGTATCTTTATATGGAAGAATTTGGTATTTTCATTCTCTTGTTGTTGTTGAAGGATACTCAGATTCACCTCATTCTGTACTAATGCACAAATGAACTTCAAATTCACATATGAGGTATTTTTAATGTGGTTGCTCAAATAAATTGCCATGAGGTTTTTCTTCTTTGCATATTTCTTTCCATTCTTTGGGTTAAGCTCTGAATACAACTTCCAACACTTCTCTTTTGTATGACGATCAATGTTATAGTTTTTGTTGGGGTCTTTAAACTAGAGTGTTGTGGTTGATGTATTTTTATATTTCCCCCTTTAAAATTTTTTCCCCTCCTTAGAAGCATCCTGATACTACTTTTGCTTTGAACCAATGGATTTCCCTTTCCACTGGCCTATGTTCTCTAGGAATTTCTCTTGTACACAAGTCTCATCCACCAATATAGGTTTGAGTAACATCACTTGCTTTTGTAGATGGTTGTGTAGACCCCTTAGATACTTAAGGAGCACATCTAGGTTATTTGTGAAGATACCCAACATTATAACTATCATTATAAATTTTGTGGTGTATTCCTATACTGATCCATAAACTGTCATGGATATTCCACTTGACAATTCATCACAACAAATCTGATAATATTATATTTAAATTATGAGATCCTACACTATTACTTTTTTATTTAAATTCTAGATCTGTATATTTTACTGTAATTAGTGCATGCATGTGAATGGAAATTATGCAGAAAAGTAGAGAACAAAAAAATAATATCATGAACACACATAAGACAAAAAATATTCTCTTTGGCAAACCCTTTTGGGAGAAAACCCAGCTAGAAGGTGAGGTTGCTTTGCAATCTTTCACTGTATGGAAATATGGTTGCAGATATAGAGAAGTAATGAATGTGGCTAGTGGGCTACTACAATGCACATATACTCTCTGTGTGCTCCACCTCCTATCTCTCCTGGCTATGTTTTCTTAGCTACGGAACAAAATTATCTTGAAAGAATGGAATGCGTCTTCCTCCCAGTGGCCCGATTATAACACAACCCGATAGGCTACCAATGGTTATTTTTGACTACATCAACTCTTAACTAGAGTTACAATATAGACTCTTCTAGAGTCGTTTACATCATAATCACGTGGCTAGCCAATTTTACATGAATAATAGGGGTTGATGCGACATTCTCCCAAACTATAAGTGTGAAAACAGGAAGGTCAACTTCTGAGTGGCATAATGTTTGCATACGGACTTCGATTGACGTGCATCTTGCATTGTTGGAAATACCTCTATGTGTAGAACAACATAAAAAAAATTGGCACTAAAGCGACAACGTTTTACCCCCAAAAACTTTGTTTAATGCCACAAAATGCTCCCGAAGGTTTTTAGATCCCCTTTTCCTAAATTGGGTCCTGTTGGTAAAAACAGTCCCGTGAGTTGATTCCTCCACTTCTTCCACTCCAAATGAATCGAGATGGATGAAAAACAATATAATGATCCAATTTGGATCACACCTCCCCATTTTGGGAGGCTTTCGGTCCCTAAAAGATTCTACTGAATGAGGTGAGGAAAATTTTCCTCCCCCTTCTCTTTGGTGTACCATTTATCTTTTCCTCGAAGTTTTCCCTTCAACCCAATCTACCAAAGGTCATGTTGCCCTTGTATTGTAGTTATGGAACTATTCTAAAAAATTGTATTTTTTTGTCATCTCTACATGAGCATCTAGTTCCAAATCCTCCACATAAGGTAGGACATGTTCCTCTTCCTGATCTAGCATGGAAGGCTCATATAGTTTCAAATTCTCTACATTCACAACTGAGTAAATGCCCATATATGGTGGTAAACTGATTCTATAAGCATTATCATCCAACCTTTCCACTATCTCAAAGGGACCATACCTTAAAGCCTTGATTTTCTTATCAATCCCATGCAACCTCTCATTGTTTAACTGTAACCATACTCTATCTCCCACCTTGAGTGACTTATTTCTTTTGTGTTGATCATGATTGGCCTTATACTTCTCTTGAGACTTCTGAAATGTTTCTTGTATTTGTACATGGATCTACCTAATCTTCTTTATACATTTTTTAGCCCTTAAAGCATCTCCAATAAGATCTTCCCTCACTCCTCCTTTCTTCCCATATGCAATATCCAAAGGTGAAGGTGGAAAATATCCAAAACAAGTCTCAAATGGGGACTTTCCTATAGAAGTGTGGGCTACTTTGTTGTAAGAATGTTGTATATATACTAGATTTTCATCCCAATTATTTATATGCTTCTGGTTGTATCCCCTCAGAAGCTACACCAAATTCCAGATGACTACCTTTGTTTGCCCATGTCTTTGTGGATGGAATGTTGTAGATCTCTTAAAGTTTGTGTCCATCTTCTCCCACAATGTAGTCCAGAATGCATTGATAAATCTTGTATCCCTATCTAAAATGATGCTCCTTAGTATCCCAACTGCACCCAGACCTATCCAAAGAATAAGTTTGTTTTAGATAGAGGAGGAATTACCTGTTATAGAGTTTTATGAACCCAATGTTTCAGACTACCAAGTGAGTCCATCATTAGGGGATGCGTCAATAGATATTCTTAAGATATTAATGATGTATCCATGAGCTATATTTCAGAGTACATATATAGGTTATGAAAGAAATAATATAAGAAATTTGGTCGGCCATTATCTGATTAGTTTGTTAATATTTAGATTTTTATATTAACTTTATTATTTAATTAATTAATTTGTTTAAAATAATATATAATTAGCTTATTAATTAATAAATTTGTTTAATTCATTTCAAGTTTATTTTAATATATCAAATGATTATTATGAAATAATCAATTATTTATTTATATGTTTATATTTGTTTTTGTTTTATTGTTTAAGGAGGATGTTAGATAATGTTTTCTTGTTGTTTTGTTTTTTATTTTATTAATTTTTTAATGAGAGATGGATTAAATTATTATAAGGGATATGAGTTAATTATTGATTCTTTAAGATTTCAAGTAAAGATTTCTAGGTGTTGCTTAGTTTTAATCCATCATCTCAGTTCAAGTTGTTCTTCCTTTTTTCTATTTCAAAGGCTTCTTTGATTTTCCTTTTAAGATAATGGTCTTCTTTTCTAACTAGTTTGACTTCTTCCATGCAGATGTAATGAGAGGAAGAGTGAACATGTTCTGCTAAGGCTGATTTTGAGGTCCTTTCTCTTCTTAAGTCGGTAGTGTGTTCTTTAATTCTAATGTTAAGAGACCTACTTGTTTCACCTATGTATTCCTTTCCGCATGAGCAAGGAATAACATAAACACCTTTTTGAAGGTTAGGGTTCATGGGATCTTTGACTGAGTTGAATAATTGTCTGATGGTGTTGGCAGGGGTGAAGGCTACCTTAATGTTGTGTTTATTAAGAATTTTAGTAATTTTATCAGTGGTGCCTTTTATGTACGGAAGGGATACCTTAGGAGTTGATAAATTTTGATCTTTGATATCATTATTATTCTTGTTTAGGGATAGGTTCATGGATTTCTTAATGGTATTCCTATTATAGCCATTTAATTCAAAAACTTTGTGAATATGGTTGAGTTCATCATTTAAATGGTCAGGATCAGATATTTTGGCTGCCCTAGTGGTTAAGGTCCTAATGATGCCAATCTTCTGTTTAGGGTGGTGATGAGAATTTGCATGTAGATTCATTATGTATGCGTTTTCTTTCTATAGACTTGGAAACCAAGTGAATCTTATTTTTTAATTAGAAGGATATCCAAAAAGGGAAGCTGGTTGTTATTTTCAATTTCAATAGTGAATTTTATATGGTCAGAAAGGCTATTTAAGTGATTGAGGAATAAGTCAAGTTTTTCTTTTCCATGACTCCACTTGGAAAATATGTCATTGAAAAACCTTTTCCATTCTTCAAGGGTGTATGGAAATTACCTAAGAGCCTTCTGTTCGAAGTGATCTATAAAGATGTTGGTAGCTATGGGGGATAGAGGAGAGCCCATAGCCACACCATGGGTTTGTTCATAAATTTTACGTTTGAAACTGAAGTAAGAGGATTTTAAGCAAATCTCTAGAAGATCCACATTTCTTTATCAGTGATGTTGCTCATGATATTAATAGCTTCATCAATAGGAATCATAGTATAAATAGTTACAATATCAAAGCTAACCATGAGATCCTCGCCCTTCATTTCTATGTTATTAATGCATTGAACAAAAGAATAGGAGTCTGTAATACAAGAAGGGGTTTCACCAGATAGGGGTCTAATTTTTTTGGCCAGGTGTTTCACCAGAAGGTAAGTAGGGGAACATATGGTATCGACTATAGGTCTAAGAGGTATGTTAGGTTTATGGACTTTAGGAGCACCATAAATTCTAGGAATAATGGAACTATTAGGGATGATTTTCTTTTTTGTGATGTCTTCTAGAGATGATTCTTTGATTTTTGATTACTTCACGCATAATTTTCTCACTGGGATCTTTATTAATAATTTTATAACAACCACTATTATTTATATGTTCTTCCATTTTAATGTCATAATTGATTCTCTTCATGATTACAGTTGCGTTGCCCTTATCTGCCTTTAGGATGACTATGTTTTTATTTTTTCTCATGTTGTTTAAGGATTTTTTTTCTTCTAAGGATATGTTAGATGCAGGAGGTTTAGAAGTTCTAAGAATTTTTGCAATATCTTGTCTGATTTCTTCACTTTTTGCAATATTTTTGCAATAAGTTTGTTTCTTCTTTCTTGTTGCTGGTATTTTTATAGGGCATCAGAACACATCTTGTTGAACATCTCAACTACCACGAACATATATTCATGTCCCTTCTTGGTTTTCGGTAAACCTCCCACAAATTCCATGGAAATGATTTCCCAAGGACAAGTAGGTACAAGTAAGGGATGATATAGACCCTATTTCCCATTGCTAGGCTTTCTGGTACAACAAATCATGTATCCTCTTATGAAGCTAGCTAACTTCTCTTGCATCTTAGGCCAATACACATACCTATGCCAGTTAGCCATGATATTCCCTACACCAAAGTGCCCTACAACCTTGTAGGTGTGAGCCTCTCTGATTAGCTTCAATCACTCACCTTTAGGAACACATAGCTTATCCATCCTATAGAGTAATCAATCTTGGAGATGGTAGTCAACTGTGTGTTGTAGCGCTACAACCACCCTCCAAAATTTTGGCCTACACCCTATTTTGGAGCCTCCCTTGAGAGTTTCACTTGATGGTTATGCACTCTCGGGTTCACTCCATGAGCTCGTGTTAGTCTTCGCACCCACCTTGTTTGATAATTTCACCCAAGTTCTTGCATGTTGATGTCAAATTCATGCTTATGACCATGTTCTTTTTATACTTAAATTATTTTCTTCATGTGTACTTGTTGTCTTCGCTATGTAAACATCTATTGCACTCACACACAGAGTCACATATACTGCTGCACAAGCATCATCACAGTTGACCAATAAGCTATCACGAGTGTCACGCTTGTCACTTACACCGTTGGTCAGTATTATTGAGCATGTGTGTCTAGATGGTTTGAGTCGTCTTGTCGTCAAGTCATGTAAGTGTGTGTTTGCAATATCACATATGCATCGTTCGCTTGTTCACACACTTAGTCACTTTTTTGAAGTTCTGATGACTGGATTCCCCTCTGACAATTGAACCATCACCCTACCATCAACTCGATTGATTGTTAGCCAGAAAAATGTAGAAGCACCAAGCAAGCCATTTCAAGTTGTGTTATCTGTAAGCAAATCAATCGACCTTCATGCTAGTCAACTAGAGAGTTTGAGTCTATTGCCACCCTAGGAATGACTCCCCTCAAAAATTGTGGAGATGCTCAAACCTTGCCCACTCTGCTAACTAAGAAAATTGCGTAGACAGGCCAGATAGACACCCAGTGCCCGTCCCTATCTCCCTCAGAAAATTGCGCAGTTTTTCCAGCCAGCCCTCTCGACAGTCGACCGATTACTCACCCAAAAAATTGCGCAGTTTTCATGAGCAAGTCCTCTGCTACCCAACAATCCACTCAACTCAGAAATTGTACAGAGGTGAAACACAAGGCAACCTACCAGCATCAGCGAAGTTTTTCTTGCCAGAAGCTCCCGATAGCCGACTGATAGTTCCCTCTAGGAATTGCGCAATTTTTGCTGCCAAGCTCTAGCAATTGATTGCCAGTTCCCTCCAGGAATTGTGTAGTTTTTGCTGCCAAGCTCCTACTGCCCACTTGTTCTAGAAAATATGAAGATTTTTCCTGCCTAGCCTTTCCGCGGCCCAAAAGTTTCCTCTAAAAAACAACATAGTTTTTTCCTCAAGTTGAGCCAGACCTCGCTAACATTCATTGTCGATCTAGATTCCCATATTCATCACCCAGTGACTCCTGCACAGTTTTCATCAAGAGTGCCCTGAGCATCCATCCCGCCTCACAACCATGTCACCTCTCCCGGTCACCTGCATCCGAAATGATCATGCATCATGGTATACTAGGAGATTTAAGGATTTGATGTCATCTTGTCATGAGTGACTACAGACACAAGTACACAAACAAACATGGCGTGATGATGGATGGGATGAAAGAAGGGAACACATGTAGAAGGATAGGTTCACCAACGGATGAAGAAACGATGCATGCAAAGATGTGTTCATAGACAGACAAATGAGAAAACATGCAAGATGTGTTCATGAACAGACGAACGAACGAACATGCATCTTTCGCGAACGAATGAAATTGTCAAGATTACCAACATACAAGCAAGGAGTAGTGTGTGAATGCAACATCAAGTGAACCAATGAATATCGAAGACTCCGCGAACTTAGCCATGCAAAGGTGAAGCTGTGACAAACCATGAGGACATTCATCTCCCAACAACATTGTAGCTCGACATGCACACTAGCAGTAGCACAAATGTACCGGCACTGTCATGTCGAGTCATGTCATGAATCATCTTGTCCACATTTCTACTGTGGGCCATACGATCAATCAATGTAATGTAACATGGAAGTCCAAGAGACCCACTTGTTATACGAAGAGTCATGTAAAGTCGAAAAGTCATGGAAGTCAAACACTCATGAGGGTAGTCGAACAACCACAAGGGTTAGTTTCACCCTTGGCTATAAATACCCCCTCATTTGTACACGCAAAGAAATTTTCACCTCAGCTACTCCCACATAGCCTTGAGAGTCCGTAATCTTTTCTTTGAGGAGTAAGTAGCGGCTCCAATGTCCCGCTCATGAGGTTAGTGATGTACGGTGTAACGATGTGTCTTGGAACTTTCGTTTAATTCAGAAGCCTGCTATTAGGACAACACATTTTCACACATGTATTGTAACTGTTGAAAGACTAATCTTAAACACTTGTAATGCATGTTTCTTTAACCTATGTTTAAAACCTGAACTAATTCACTTGTTGTAATACATATATGTTAATGTAAATGTGTTGTATATTTTGTTAATTTTGTCTTTCCCGTGTTGACTACTCTCCCAGAAATCAGACATGCCTTTCATAGAAAACTTGTTATAACAACCTTTTCACTTGCGTAGACTAATCCGTTGAGTGTTATACGTGTTATCTTAGCTTGTGTGTTGTGACTGCTGCGTCGGTGTGGAATGTTCTGCCAGACGTTGTGCATATCCTGTTGTGTTGTGTGTTCCTAGCAGAGTTGGGATTACTCCCAACTGACTTGGGACTCATTCCCACCCTCTCCCTCTATGGTGAAAGAACCATTGACACAAGTGACACTTACAATCACCAGGCACGCAAACCTCACTTTTCGAAAGAAAAATAAAAACACTCTCCTCTGCTGACAAGTAAGAGTTGAGGCAAATCTTGAAGATAATGGAAACTGGGCCATCATACAAGATGGGACTCCCACACCAAATTGTGTGAGGCCTAATTGGGAATTCATACTGGGGTGATCCCCTGAATGTTGGCGGGTGCAGCACCATCAACATTTTGGTGCTAGAAGGAGGGCCAAATGACAAGCTGAGCCCTCACATATTTTTTGAATCTCTGCATATTGATCATGACTAACTATAGAGTTTCTCTTCTGGAGTGTATGTCTTATGGAAACGACTTCATTTTCTCAGAAAAGCTCTCGGATAACTTGTCACATAAAACATATGATGGTGGAGGCTATGTAGCCTTGGTTAGGCATCTTGTCGACATTGTAGGTTCATATGAAAGACATGGAATCTTTGAAGAATACATGACATGCATGCGCGTTGTTCATCTACACACTTCAAGGGCACCTAATGCATTGGTGTGCCATGCTGGCTAAAAAATCTATTCATTCTCTTGCTCATGTGGTGACAAAGATAGACCGTTCTTTCAATCAATTTAATCGTAAAGAAATTGGCAAAGAAATTTTGGAATTACGAAAAGTACCCGATGAATCCATTGAATAGTTTCACACATGCTTTTGTAATATTGCATACCAATTTCTTGAATATGAAATTGATTGGGAATTTCTCGATGGAAGATTTGAGTATCTTCTTCACATATTCGAAAATATGAAATTCTTGAAATCACTTGAACCTTGCTCAACACACTTCGGTGATGGAGTTGTGCAATCACAGGTAGGCACAGTTGTTGTCACAAGTGATTGTCTACCTTCACCTCATCAAACAACTCCACCACCATAGAGTGAGGTGGGAGAACATGCACACACAATTGTTGAAATGTCACATCCTCCCACCCCACTTGTTGTTGATATCTATGTAGATTTGGCTTGCAAGCTTGTTGGTTGTCACGTGGATTCATTCCCTCAACCTCCATCCCCACATTCTGTTGATCCTTTGGATTATACTGCCTTGTTCTCTTCCGTTCCGGACTCCTCACCTACTATGAATGACGATCAAGTTGTCAATAGAGTTAGTACTATGTAACCAACTTGTGCCATCATTTGTGATGAGTGTGTGTGGGAATATAAAGAAGAACCTGTGGTGAAGGATGTCTCCATTCCATTCACGCTTCACCCACTCTATCTTGAAACCCCTCGTGATTCTACCATTGTTGATTTCCCCTATGAAAACTCATTTCCAGATGTTTCTACTTCCGATCATTCACGGGACATGTCATATGTCATTATATCATTACATTATGGAGAGGACACATATTCCTCTGAAATTCCATCCAATATTCAACCTATCATTTCTGAAAACACAGAGGGTGAACATCCTTACTTCGCATCTACTTCTATGCACAATTAGTCAAATCACGAGGATGCCAACGAATATCCTGGATTTTTTGATCTTGGTTGTCGTGATCTCTCTACTTCTTCATTCGATTACAATGTTGATTCAATTGTTGTTAATCCATCTAAGCCATTGGTCTACGATGATCTATCTGTCGACAAAGTCGAAACCTCGCAGACTGTTGAGGCACTTCATCCCAAGTTGATGGTTATGTCAGGCCCTCGTTATCCTGAGGTTGGTTTCGCTTCTGATAAGGAAATTGTTGAAACACGCAAAGCTCCTCATCACTCTCTGGTTTGCATTCAAGATCAATCCAACACTCATATTTTACTTCCTCCACTCATACTACACGATCCTATTGCTCATGCATTGGAGGAATCTTGCACGACAAGCACACTTGCACAACGTAAGTGGTCGACCTTTCTCACTTTTTCTTGCATGTCATAGTTAAGAGAATGCATACACTCAACATTTGCCCATAGTGTATCACAACACCATGGTAAGTCTACAGAGTTCATGTCATTCACTTTCACTCATTTGTTCTGTGGATGCTTGTAAGCTTAGAGCGTGTACATCTTCATCATTATACCTTTCATGCTTGTTGGTTTGCACAACTACGATGTTCGCGAACAATGCCTTCACCAACATGGGTCGACCAATGCATCAGTGGCTTCATTAGAGGTATCACTTCACGTGAGATGACCCATGCACTGTTAACTTAGGAGTAGGAGTAGTGTTTGTTTTTGAATTTTTTGCTTGCATGCATGTTTTCTTCTTTCTTTGTGTGTTGCTTTCTTGCTTGTTTGTTTGCTTACTTGCTTTGCATATGCATTTTCTTCTTCTTCTTTCTTTTCATTTCATTTTGTTTTCCTTGATTACTATCTTTGTTCTTATTTGGTTTGTTCTGCTTACTATTTTTGTTTACGTTTGTTTTGTTTGCTTGATACCTTACTATTTTTGTTTCTAGAAATAAGTGCTACCAACTACTACATTATGGATTTTGAATAGAGTATCTGGCTAAGATTTGAAGAAACTTGTGATGCTACAACACTTGCCCAGTATTGTGTCCGTCTTCTCTATGCTTGGTTATAACCTTTAGCCGATGAAGTCCTGATGGAAAATACGAGCCTTCTGCAGGGGAAGTTTTGGTCCAACCTTGAGCCTGTGTCCACACTGGGAAGCCCCATGCTTGTACTCAACCTTCTGCTCTATGTGTTCAAGCTCATCCAATGAGTAGAAATGGAGAAGGGGAAAATATAAATGAGCAAACCTATGTCATAGGTCTTACATGCTTCTCTGAAGGAACAACCTCTTATGCTCTCAATAAGTCGGGATCCCTCTTTTGCCCCAAAAATAAATAAGTGCCTATGCACATTCCTCTTGAAAAAATACAAAGGCGAAAGAAGAGAAAGGCTTCCAGCGCAGATAGGTGAAGCATGCAACTCCAAAGGGTACTGGCTAGGCTTGCTAGCAATGGAGAAGTGTGTGTGTTCTTGTGTGACTCTGTTGGGGCACTGTCTAGGCCTGCTGGTAGTGGAGCAACACCAAAGAGGAAAACTTATACTCTGAAAATCTTCAAGTCGCGAGCTAAACTACCCTTCTCAAATTTGAAACATTGTGAGCAAGCTGAAATTTTGATTTTGTTTGACTGAGTTGGAAAAAGGTGAACCATCTATTTTCACGGGGTAAGTGTGGAAACGGAAGTAACTTGCACAACAATTCAATACTCCTTGAAAGACCAAGGCCTTGTGTTATCAATGAACCAAAATAGAGAAGTTGGAGTTCTACTAGTGTGTCACCAAGTGTTGTAGTGGCTACAACCACCCTCCAAAAATTTGGCCTACACCCAATTTCGAAGCCTCCCTTGAGAGTTTTAGTTAATGGCTACACACACTCGGGATCACTCCGTGAGCTTGTGTGAGTCTTCTCACCCACCTTGCTTGATCATTTCACCCAAGTTTTTGCATGTTGATGTCAAAGCCATGCTTGCGACCATGTTCAGTTATAATCAAAGTCTTCGTTTTGTGTGTACTTGTTGTGTTCTCTATGTAAACATCTATCGCAGTCACACACAGAGTCACATACACTATCGCGCAAGCATCGTCACGGTCGACCAACGATCAATCACAAGTGTTGCACTTGTCGCTGACACCGTTGGTTAGTCATGTTGAGCATGTGTGTGTAGATGGTTTGAGTCGTCTCGTCATCAATTCATGTAAGTTTGTGTTTGCAAGATCATGTATGCATCTTTCACTTGTTCACACACTTAGTCACTTTGTTGAAGTCCTGATGGCCAGATTCGCCTCTAAAAATTGGACCATCGCCCCGCCATTGACTCGATCAATTGTCACCTAGAATAACGCAAAAGAACCAAGCAGGCCATTTCAAGCTGCACTGTCCACAAGAAAATAAATCAGCCTTCAAGCTGGTCAAGCAGAGAGTTTGACTCAATAGCCACCCCAGGACTTTCCCACTACATTGATTGAGAAAATTATGCAGACAAGATGGACAGACACTCAGTGCCCATCCCTCTCTCCCTCGGAAAATTGCACAGTTTTTCTAGCCAGCCCTCCCGACAGTTGACTGACTACTCACCCAGAAAATTGTGCAGTTTTCATGAGCAAGTCCTTTGCTGCTCAGCCTAGAAACTACACAGAGGTGACCAATAGGCCAACCTCCTATCATCAACGAAGTGTTTCCTGCCAGAAGCTCCCAGTAGCCAACTGATAGTTCCCTACAGGAATTACATAGTTTTTGTTGCTAAGATCCAACAACTGACTGCCAGTTACCTCTAGGAATTGTGCAGTTTTTGCTGCCAGGCTCCCACTGCTCGATTGTTTCAGAAAATGTGTAGATTTTTCCTACCCAGTCTTTCCATGACCTAAACTGTTCCCCTCAAAAATTGCACAATTTTGTCCTCGAGTTGAGCCAGACCCCACGGACAGTCACTATCGATCCGGATTTCCCATCTTCATCACCCAGTGACTCCTGCGAAGTTCTCATCAACAGTGCCCAGAGCCTCCATCCCACCTTGCAACCTTGTCACCTCTCCCGGTCACCTACATCTGAAATTTTCATGCATCATGGTAGACTAGGAGGTTTATGGATTTGATGTCATCTCATCATGAGTGATTGCAGACATAGGTACACAAACAAACATGGGACGACGATGGATGGGATGGACAAAGGGAGCACATGCAGAAGGAAATGTTCACCAACGGATGAACAAACGATGCATGCAAAGAGATGTTCCCGTGAATGGATGATCATGTAAATATATGTTCGCGAACAGACAGATAAGAAAACATGCAGGATGTGTTCATGAATGGATGGATGGATGAACACACCTCTTTCACAAACAGACAAACCTGTCATGCTTACAAACATACAAGCAAGGACAAATGTGTGAATGCAACATAAAGCAAACCAATGATCATTGAAGACTCTGCACGCTTGGACATGCAGAGCTGAAGCTGTGACACACCATGAAGACATCCATCACCCAACAACACTGCAACATGACATGCACAACAGTAGTAACACAGATGTACCAGCATTGTCATGTCAAGTCAAGTCATGAGTCATGTCATCCACATATCTACTATGGGCCATACTATCAATCAATGTAATGTAATGTGGAAGTCCAAGAGACCCCCTTGTATGAAGAGTCATTTAAAGTCAAAAAGTCATGGAAGTCAAAGAATCATGACGGTAGTCGAATAACCACAAGGGTCATTTCAACATTGGCTATAAATACTCCCTCATTTGTACATGTAAAGGACTTTTCACCTCAGCTCTCCCATGTAGCCTTGAGATTCTGTAATATTTTCTTTGAGGAGTAAGTAGTGGCTCCAACGCCCCGCTCACAGGATTAGTGATGTATGGTGTAACAATTAGTCTTGGAAATTTCACTTAATTTAGAAGCTTGTTATGAAGCCAACAAGTTTTCACACATGTATTGTAATTGTTGTAATACTAATCTTAAACACTTGTAATGCATGTTGCTTTAACCTGTGTTTAACACTTGAACTAATTCACTTGTTATAATACATATATGTTAATGAAAATGTGTTGTATATTCTATTAATGCTATCTCACCCATGTTGACTACTCTCCTGGACATCAGATAGACCTTTCAAATAAAACTTATTATAACAACCATTGTACTCGCGCAAATTAATGCGCTGAGTGTTATACGTGTTATGTTACCTTGTGTGTTGTGACTGCCGCATCTGTGTTGTTACCGGGAAAACTAGTGTCCATTCAGAGCTGCTAGTCCCACTAAGACGGGTAGCTATCTTAGAAACAAACAAACTAAAATTACTTGTGTCTTCCTTTATGAGAGATAGATGAGAGAGAAGCAGAGAGTACCAACCTTAGTCTTTCGCTTAGCTCCTTGCTTGTTTCCTCCCTCCTTTGACAGAACTTCATTACTCTTTCCTCACTTGTCCTGCTTCAAAGAACACCCGTAGAGTCAAAGCAGCATAATACCATCAAAGCATAGAGATCTATAACCATAAACAATATAGGATCAGATGTATATTAACAATACAAATGCATATATCAATACAAGATTCAGAAATATACAAGAATATGGAGGAAAACTCAAATAACTTTATTGATAGAAGTAGTAGAAGAGAGGATTACAACCCAGCGGTCTGACCTAGCCCATCCTCCCAGCGTAAAAGCCCTCTTCACCTCATGAAAAGCTAGATCACCCAACACTACAATGTTTCACAGAGAAACCAACAACACTTCCTTACAAAATACAAAATTCCCGCCTCTGGATCTCTAGGATGAGGGATCCATATATAGATATTTGTAGGTAGGTGAGTCAGCTTCTGGGATTTTGATTAGTGTCATTTCTCTGATAGTTCTTGGTTCCACTTGGAGATTTCATGATCTCTTACTCATCCCTGGGCGAATTTAGAGAGACAAGTGTCATATGAGCAATTTCTAGAAGATTCTTTGGGTTTCCACCTAGCAAACTGCCTCTGTCATTTTTCTACTCTCGCTCATCACACCCTAAAGAAGGGCTTTTCAGTATGCATCACACTATTGAAAATGCAACGAGATGATGGAGCTTAGTGAAAAGAAGTCACCTTCACTAAGTGGGCCCGCAGGATATTTTTGGCGCAAAGTCTATTTTTAGACATATGGATCATGGTCTATGAGTTGCAGGATGCTATTTATGGATGACTGGTCATGTTGGTAAAAATAGATGGACCTCTATTTTTAGACATATGGGCAAAGTCTATTCTTATATTGCCAGTCAAAAATAGAACAGTCGAATATTATTAGCTCTTAATAATATTTGGACTATAAACATTATCTTATCCTCTTGCAACACTTCAGTTCGAGCTACGAATGTGGCACATGAAATTTCTAGAAGGAAATATGCTTTTCCTATGGGTTACTTGAGCTATTGCATGATAGACTTCAGTTAGAACTCAAGTGATTGAGTTTGGTGGAGTTGATTGAGGAGTTGATGGAGTTGTGTTCAGTTTGACTTAGTTGAACTAGTTGTATTTAGTCTAACTGACAAATACACTAGTGATGAGTGGTGTGAATTAATTATTAATTAATTCACTAATTATTAACTCATAAATCAACTAAATAATATATCAGTTAACTCAGTGCATGGACAGTTCAATGGAGACAAGTGTTAGAGGTGGGTGAAAGGGTGAGACTACTATCAGTTGTGACTATAGCTGTGCATGAGCTTTGCACAATCATTGATTGAGATTTCCAATTGGGATTGCACAATACAAGCCAAGGAAATTCGAACTTGGATCTCATCTATTCTCAACTTGGATTGCGCAGTAGAGGCAGGCAAACAGTGGAGGAGATTTAAACCCGTGGCTTGTTCAGATCTGAGCTAGTTTGTATGTAGCATGTGGAGATAGTACTGAGTACTTGTGAGGAGTATTGTACTATGTATATGTTCTCTATCATTATAATATACAGATAGTTGGGGGTTTTCAGCTGTATGCTTTCCCCATTACATAATGTGTTGATATGTGTGATTGATGTTTCAATGTGCGCATGCGATTGTTTTTTTTTAATTCCGCAAATTGATGATCAATGGTAAGGAGGTTATGTATTATGCATGCATTCCACAAATAATGTATAATCAGGATAATCTCTTTGAATAAGTGTTATATTATTCAAATTTCTACACGCACCCCCTATGTGCAATAGATGAGATACATTTCACCTTGACCATGGAGTAGGTGAGATGGTCCTGTTTTGACCAGTTCTGAATAGTTTTTCAAGGAGAACTTCTGGGAAATGATGTAATAAGTTGACCTTGTTCCTTTAGGGTATGAAACAACACTTTTAGGGGTTTAGAAGCCCTTGGTTTATGGACATATGTGATTGGAGTTGCAGGGCCCAAATATGGCTATAACAGTTTCCCCCTAAAGCATGAGGTCGTAAATCTTCTGATGTCGAGTGAAATGCTTTATCATGAGGATCCAACGTTTTTCTCACTGGAAGGTGACCTGTAATAAGATACAATACAATATATTATCTTCATAATATTTTCATGATCTAGCTGAGGTGAGCATTCCCATGCTCAACTTTATAAATTCATTTTCATGTACATAGGACAGACAACCATCTGTGTGGCAGATTGATGATT
>APFE030700421.1:1170-30696 GCA_000404065.3 Pinus taeda | reverse complement strand
TAAACAACAACCTGCAATCCATAGACATTATCCATATGTCTAAAAATAGACATAGTCTAAAAATAGACTTGCGCCAAAAATAGCCTGCGGGCCCACTTGGTGAAGGCGACTCTTTTCACTAAGCTCCATCATCTTGTTGCAATCTCAACAGTTAGTCCTATACCCTCCTGCTCAACCTACCCTAGAGCATGATTTATCTTTATGGTTGGAGGAGGAGGAAGAAGATGAGATTTATTTTGGCCAACATTATGCTTTGGAAGCAATCATAGGAGGAGGACAACAAGATGAGGATGACCTAATTGAACACCTGCTCCAAAGTCCAACTCCTAGTTCATTACCATTAGAAGAAGAAGTAAGGGAAACCCAGAACAATCATCCAATTGACTTATGCTTGGCCAATTCCAACCCACTCCGTGTCAAAACCATAGAATTCGACCTAGAGAAAACTTTGAAAATTAATCCATATCTGTCTGCTCTTGAAGAGGAAGAGTTATGCAACCTATTGAGAGAGAACCTAGAAGCCTTCGCTTGGAGTTATAAGGAAATGAAGGGAGTACACACCTTAGTGTGTACTCACCACATATATATCAAATAAGGTTGCAAGCCAGTCAGGCAACCACAAAGGAGGATGAATCCAGCTCTTAAAGACATAGTCAAAGAAGAACTGCAAAAACTACTAGATGCAGGATTCATTTACCCTATCTTAGACAGTGAGTGCGTCTCTCCTTTAGTGTTAGTTCCCAAGAAAAATTGTAAGTGCAGGATTTGCATTGATTATAGGGAGTTGAACAAAGCCACAAAGAAGGATCATTTTCCCCTACCCTTCATTGACCAAGTGCTAGATGGCCTGGTAGGGAAGATGTTTTTTTTCTTTCCTAGAAGTTGACCCGGGTTCTATCCCCGGCAACGGCACCAAAAAGTTATGAGCCTAGGTATTGCAATAAGAATGCTGCAACTCCCAGCGCTACCACCTTTACTTACCAACCAGGGGTTCATACAAACTTGGAGGTGACAGTGCTATAGGCACAAGTAGAAGTGAATGTGCTACCTGTTGTCACTATTTATCTGGCAAGAGACCCTAGGTGTCACACCCCCAAGCCGGCAGTAGTCTTTCAACCACGCTAGGCGAGGTGCGGCACCACCGAACACTTTCTTTTCACCAATACTTATGTTCGTGGACTACGCCTAACCACTTATCCTACTTGTTTGTGTTTCTCAACCAAGTAATTATTAATGTTCCTTTATACCAATGAACACCCATACACATTCATTAACATCAACAGTTCTAAATGAAGAACACAATTGCACAATATAAAGGGAGGGGCAACTCCCTGAACAATGAGTCTACCCAAATAATATATTATACAGCTTTACAAAGTTACAACGCTTTACAAGTATACTTGGAAACCCCAAGTTTCATACTTAGCCAAATTTACAATCTCGTCACACCACGGTGTGACAACCAAGATTTCCTTATTCCTTGCCCAAGGCGGGCGAGCGCGCCCTCACACGAGCTATCTTCCGCACTTCACAACTGAATCTTGTCTTCGTGCACGACGGGCGGGTGACTCCACCAAGTCACCAAGACATCCCCTTCGCACAACCGGCTTTACGTCGTTCCACCGTGCACACTTTCACGTTTGCCTCTGCACGACGGGCAGGCACTCACCCGAGCTGCCCAAGAACCCATGCACAACCACCCAACCACACAACCGAGTCATCCACGCCTTCACTCATGCGCCTTTGTACAACTGGGTGCCCAAGCCTTCACCGTGCACACATTGCACAACCGGGCGCCCACGCCTTACCCGTGCACGCCTTACTTCGATCGGCGAGTGCTGCTTGCCCTACGCCTTCATTCACCTGATATACTTCCATGCGTTAACCCATGCATCCTTACCCAAGACTTGGGTACATCTGATTACACTCTAACCTACACCTCATATCCTTATGAACTACGCCTTACTTCTTGTTTGAAGGTTGAAGATGCGATGTCCAAATGAACCTCCACGCATGTTTACTTATACGAGTGGAAGGTCGAGTTGAGCTACCCAAGCCAACTCGTCCTCCACATGGTTACACGCCCCAACACTTCGCAAATACATCTTGGCTTTGCTCCAAGTTGTAGGTCGGCCCGTGGGCAATCCTAGCATACTCCCACGCCTATATAACACTTCACTCAACCTTCTTGTGCTCGCATTTTTACTTGTCTCCATCACACAGCCAATCTAAGATCATACTTCACATTTTTCCAACCGCTCGTCCATTGTCGAATGTCGTCGCACTTCAGGTGGAACCGCAGGTCCTTACATCCTCCTCCACCTAAAGTCATTGTCGTCCTCAACAACATACCATCCTAGTAGCCATCCACCAAGATCATCAACTGTCTCATCCTCGGTCCATGATGTCAACTCCTCCACATACTGCAAACATCCCTGCAACATATGTAGTACTGCCATCTCCATCATGTGTCGTCCCATCCTGTGAACTATCATCCTTCCTACCTGCCTGATGTCAACATCTCTCTGGAACACTGCTAGCCCCCATGACTTGAACTAGTTGAGTGATCAGTCCAACTGTCACACTCAAATCATAAGAATCTCCATCCTTATGCCTTCACCAGTCTATCTCGGATTCTGCCACATCCTGGACTCACCAAGAATCTCTCCCATGCTTAGGTCCATGGAAACTCCACCCCATATACAACATGTCATGATGCTTGATGCCAAGCCATCCCTGCATCATCTGTCATACCTGCTCAACCTGTTTTAAGGACTCACTGCCATGAGTAGCTAGCAATGATTCCCATCTTCTATCCCATCTAAGAAGATGTGGAGGGAGTAGAGCCTGAAGGCTCACCCTCACTAATCATCTCAATCCATCTGTCAGGATTTTCTATCTCCATTCTCTGTAGATAAGTGACCCGATCCTCCCCCCGGACATTCGGCCTCACATATGCCTCATCATCATCATCATCATCATCCTCAACCACTTCTAGCCTTCTTGACAAATCCAAGATACTATCAGAAAGTGTCCTAATGACCAATGACTGCTTGGTAAGCTTTGTCTCAACCATAGACAACCGCTTACTCATATCTTCCATCTGCTTCTCATCCTCCATTTGCATTACTGCCAACTTACAATCAGGCTTTGTCACTCCAATGGTTGATACACCAATAGGTACATCTTCCCTTCCATCGTAAATGTACAGCCTCTTCAAATGTGGAACAATCATAGCATCGAATTGTTTAAGGAATTCCATTCCTAGCACAACTTCATAGTCATATATTCGCACTATAGTGAAGTCGACCTTCCCTCTCCACTCACCTAGTGTTGTGTCCACCTTTTCAGCTACACCAAGAACACAAATAGGAGGAGAATTGACTATCTTCATTTGTGCCTTTACCGATACAAACTTCAGCCCAATCCTTCTCGTAGTATCTTCACCTATGAAGTTGTGAGTAGCCCCACTATCCACCATAGTGAGTATATCAACACCCCCAACCTTCATTCGAACATACTCCAACTTGTTCCTTTTAGGATACCTCCGATAGATCACCTCTGTAGCAGCAGCACCACCAAGTATCTGCATCATCCCCACAGAAGCTTCTTCATTCTTTGCATTAGATTGTGCAATCGCAGCCACTTTCGGTCTAGAAGGACAATTCTTCACCGTATGAGGTTCAACACATATCCAACACTTCAAGGCTTTCTTCGTCTTCGACTTATCATCCGATTTCGAAGCATCATCCTTCTTCTTTTCTTTCAGCTTATCATACTTCTTCTTCCTATCATTAGAAGTCTCATCATAATGCTCCACCAACCTGTCCACAGCAGCAAAAGCTTCCTCAAGTGTTTTAATCTTCTGCCTCTTCACTACATTGCGTGCCAAGGCTTCAGTCCACCTGTCATGCCCCCAAGCTGGCGGTAGTGTTTCAACCGCGCTAGGCAAGGTGCGGCACCACCGAACACTTTCTTTTCACCAATACTTATGTTCATGGACTACTCCTAACCACTTATCCTACTTAGTTTGTGTTTCTCAACCAAGTAATTATTAATGTTCCTTTATACCAATGAACACCCATACACATTCATTAACATCAGCAATTATAAATGAAGAACACAATTGCACAGTATAAAGGGAGGGGAAACTCCCTGAACAATGAGTTTGACCGAATAATATATTATACAGCTTTACAAAGTTACATGCTTTACAAGTATACTTGGAAACCCCCAGTTTCATACTTAGCCAAATTTACAATCTCGTCACACCACCGTGTGACAACCAAGATTTCCTTGCCAAAGGCGGGCGGGCGCGCCCTCACATGAGCTACCTTCCGCACTTCACAACCAAACCTTGTCTTCGTGCACGACAAGATGGTGACTCCACCAAGTCACCAAGACACCCCCTTTGCACAACCGGCTTTACTTCGTTCCACCGTGCACACTTCCACGTTTGCCTCTGCATGACGGGTGGGCGCTCACCCGAGCTGCCCAAGAACCCGTGCACAACCACCCAATCGCACAACTGCACAACCGGGTCGTCCACGCCTTCGCACAACCGGGCGCCCATGCCTTCACCCATGCACGCCTTGCACAACCGGGCGCCCACGCCTTACTCGTGCACGCCTTACTTCGACCAGTGAACGCTCCTCACCCTACGCCTTCGTTCACCCGATATACTTCCATGTGTTAATCCGTGCAGCCTTTCCCAAGACTTGGGCGCATCTGACTACACTCTAACCTACACCTTGTATCCTTATGAATTGCGCCCTACTTCTTGTTTGAAGGTCAAAGATGCGATGTCCAAATGAACCTCCATGCATGTTTACTTATACGAGTGGAAGGGTGAGTTGAGCTGCCCAAGCCGACTCATCCTCCACATGGTTACACGCGCCTACACTTCACAAATACATGTCGGCTTTGCTCCAAGATGTAGGTCGGCCCGTGGGTAATCCTACCATGCTCCCACGCCTATATAACACTTCTCTCAACCTTCTTGTGCTCACATTTTTACTTTTCTCCATTGCACATCCAATCTGAGCTCATACTTTGCATTTCTCCAACTGCTCATCCATCATCGAACGCGGTCGCACTTCGAGCGGAACCGCAGGTCCTTACACTAGGGGTTCCAAGACAGACTTCTATAGGGTCAGAAGAAGCTTAATTCTTTAATGGAAGAAGAGAAAACCTATTCTAAGAGAGAGCTACTATATTGCAGTAATGAAGAAAATAGTATGAAATGTTAAACCATACCATAACCTAACTAACCATCTAAATAGCTATGCTAAGGAGAATTGCTAAATTAATCACTAACCTAATGTTGTTATCTAAGTTACAGAAGCAAAGAGCATTAAACTATACTAAGGTGTAAGCAAAGAAACTTAAGCAAAATTGGTTCGATCAGAGGTCGAAATCAATGAAAGGAGGACGTAAGGACGCAGTAGCGGATAGGGACCGTTGGATCAATCAACGAACAGAAGATGGATGGTGGAGATCTTATCACAGGGATTTAAGCAAATAAATGGATGAACGAGGTTAATGAACAGGATGAATGGAAGAGATCATATCACGAATAATTAAGTGAATGGATGGACAAACATGGTAACGAAGCAGATAAACAGTGGAGATCGTATCGCACGAATTAATTCAAGAGATGGATGGACAGGGTAACGAGGTGATGAATGACTGATATCTTATCACTTGATTAAGTCAAGAGATGGAAGGACAAGATTAACCGGAGGATGGACGGTGGAGATCATATCACAAGCAAAAGAAATGTGCGGAAATAATGGAGTGAGTTTTCTAAGGCGGTAAGTAGTTTCTCGCGTGTCCTCAAGGCTGTAAGCGAAATTCTGAAATTCCAGGCAATTAACCTTACTGCGCGACACGTAGCATGAGAAAACCACTTTTCTCGCGTGCTCTTGGGTGGATAACGGTCGTGCAATAATCCGTGCGATATTGCATGATAGTTGTTGGATCATGCGAGGCTAATCAACAGCGGAGATCAGCTCGGGTGAAGTGACAGCCATCGGATCAAGCGAGGAAGATCGACTGTGGGGGTTTAAAGTGCATAAGGTGTGGAGGTGACACGATAGCCATCGAATCAAGTGAGGTAGATCAAAGATGGGGACTTAAAGTGCATAAAGCAAGTGGAACACTTCATGCGAGGCAGCAGTTAGACAAAATAATGAATCAGACAGTGATTGTGAAGGTTTGTTGTGGATCGGATGGCGAGGAAGCGATGCATGCAGAACGTGCTGAAGGAGGTTTCAAAGGAAAACAACAACAACAACAACAACAACAAAAACAGTGAGGGTGAACAAGTAACTGCATCAAATGACAAACTCCATAGCTCATGGAGAACTAGATGCCTGTGTTTTTGGGGTTGTTGAAGGGTCTCTTCCTCAAGTCATGGTCCCAGACGGAGGAGATGAGGCCGAGACACCTGCGCACAACCTTATGGTCATATTTTTCTCCTAACTAGCCTATGAACTGAAAGAAGGCACAAATGAAAGTAAATTGAAGCACAACACAGGTGAACAGAACCATAAAGCTATTTAAACAAAACAAGTAAACTAGAAAGCTATTTAAGCAAATAAACAGAACCAGGAAGCTACTTAAACAAATGAACAGAACCATAAATCTATGCTAGCATATATGTACAGTAAAGAGGAGCTTTGGCTACTCGAGCTGGGACCTAACCCAAGAGCTTTAGCCCTCTGAGTTAACTCAGAGCTAGCTTAAAACATAACTCATTCTCATTATGAAAACCATGGATTACAGAACAACTGTCACAAGTCTCTTGCAGCTCAGAAATAAAGTAAAGTTTTATAATAGAAGTCTGAATCCTACTGAGGTCCTAATCCTCTCTATTTATACATCTGAAGTCTCTAACGACTTCCTTCCCATTAAGGAGGCTTAGCCTCCCACTCAAGAAAAACTGGTTTCTGTCCTTTTCACTTGCTTGACTGTCTTCTCGTCTTCAAAGTGATAGCTATTTGTACTCCGAGCTGATTGAGGAATATTCGAATGGAGGGGTAGTAAATGAGGAGGATTTATCTTCTATAATTACTCTCCCTTGTCCCATTTAAGTTTAGACCAAGGTCTTTTCCATAGTTCCTTGCTTTTATCCTTTATTCATGCATTACATGCACATTAGACCACAAAGCCAAATATCCAAATCTAACTTATCTCATAAACAAAATATAATCAAAAGTATGCAATAAGTTGTGAGAATGGTTGGTTTGACTAAGCTAGGAGGTGAATTAAGGCCCATAGAATTACCCAATGATGAGGCTCATCAATTGTTACAGATCCATTTGGGTTACTTGGGACAGTTGTACCTTGCGGTGCTATTCAAATAGATCTTAGACCTCTTTCAAAGTCGGATAACAAGGTTCTTATCTTTCATAATTGGGCAAGAGGTTGAATTTATGGGATGGAGTGAAAACATATGTTTAAGTAGTATCCAACTTAAATAGTTCAATACATTTAATGGTCGTGAAAATATATATATGAAGTTTATAACTCAAAAATCACTATATAGCCATTTAATCTCATGAAGCTCACATCTGGTTGCACTAATCCAGTTCATAAGAACAAGACTCCGTGAATGGGAAAGTTAAGTTGTTTAATGATGATAACATTTATCTAGAAATCATATCTGTTAGATCTAAGACTTTTGTGATCCATCAATTTAGAGAAAAGTTTGTCAGATTAATCACATCGTAAGAATAAGGTCTCTTCCAGATTAATCACATCGTAAGGATAGGGTCAATGTATTAACTTTGTTGGGAAATGTTCTTAACACGTGAGTTAAAGCTGACTCAAGTATTAAATCTTGATTAACAAAATATAACCAGTGAGACCTAATAGTGACTAGAAGAGTGTGCAGTAGTCTTGCAACCTATTAACTCACTGTGGCCAATGTAAGACAGATAAAATGTTCAAACCACCTTATGCATAACTACATATAATGTGTTGTTAAAACTGGGGGTATAAATAAATATGGAATGAGATATAACATAAGTTATCCTTTGCATAAATTATCTTAGTACATATCAAGGGGATTAGGGATTACGTCCAATAATAAATTAACAATCCAAGCATCCATGGATATGCATACTAATGATGTGTAATTGTTGGTACGATATTTTTGTTGTACTCATATAACTGCTTAAATCATACTGACCTAGTTGATATTAGAACATGTTTATTGTACATTAACAAGCAATACCTATTATAGTCTATTGGAATATTTGCTTACTTCTTACATACCATAGTTATAGACAATATCCCAATCCATAGACTTTATAAGCTATTGCCTCAAAGTTTGCATTAGGTAACACAACTATTAGCCCTTGCATTAGGATCAATCTCTATTAGAGAAAACCAAGACTTATAATAAATGTATACTTAAAGATAAAAAAAAACATATGTTTACCTACAAAGTTACCAATTTGTATTAACTGTGATGTTAATACTCTCCATTCATTCCTGTAAATATACTTCTTTTTCAAGAGTGGAGTCTTTTGCATGTGAATTGAGTCTAACATAAAATGTAGTAAGCAATGTAATCTCCTCCTATCAAACATTCTCATTTGATCTATAAGCCAAGCAGGCAAGCCTTGTTAGTGATTAGGTGCACTGTTGGGGCACTCCTAGATGTTAAGTCACCAATTCAATTCCCAACCCTATTCCCGTGTTATTCTTGGACATGACCATGATGTAGGCTCACCGTTGTCGAACATACAAAAAAATAAAAATAATAATAATAATGAAAAAATAAGAGGGTGTGTTACAACCATTAGTCGTACGAGCTTCCACACTTGGTCCTGTGTTGTGGTCATATGGCTAGCAACTTAACTTTTAAATTAACCCTTGCGCGACCCAATACCTTCATCCAAGTTCATGGGCGAGGTTATGAAACTGAGGATATGGCCTAAGGTATTCTCCCGCTTTGCACTATGCACGTAATTACATATGCTTAGTCAAGGTCATGGTGGTTCTGCCCGTAACTTGGGCTATGAGCAATATGCCCAGTCTTGAATCTGATGGTTTTATAAGAGATACACCATTTGAATGAACACTACAATAGGTTGAAGGAAGTGCCTCAGTGACCTTACCAAGTTCAAGAGACTTAATCAACTTCCTTAGTAGTAACTCAAACACACAATCATGCTACTAATAGTCATACACACAACTTACACCCATTGATGACAACAATGCATGTCAATCATCAATTCTATCAATTTCTCAAGCATACATAGAGGCTTATTTATCCCTTTTGATCAGGTAATAATTACATCCAATATCCTTGCAACACAAAAATATTTTCAACCATTTCTGTAACAACATACAAGGAACTAAGCATTTAACAAGGCATAAATTTTCTTAACAAGCACATCCTGCACTCACAACGTGTATTAGCATTTGAATATCCCCGCATAAAAGCACAAGTACCAATGCATACAAGTGGGGCTTTTCATCAAAACTATAAAGCCTCTGAACCCAGGGAACCAATCATCCCTCATGCAATAAAATTTAGACATTTATACATATAAACTCATGCATGAAGATATCACTATAAGGCCACAGTACCAGGGGAACATGCTTCAAAACTTAAGCTTACAAGCACAAGAAGATCAACCAGTCTTCTTACAAACAACACTAAAATGAGTATTCATATTGAAATTCCCTAGATGGAATCACCAATGCAAAATCACAACACATAATAACAAGCATCAAAAAATCATTTCCTTTCCACTATAGGAAACCATAAGTAGTCATGCAACAAGTTCAACATCAATTTAACAGTTCAACAAGAACTCAACAAAAAGGAAAGCATAAAAACGCTAATTTTAATTTAACATTGAAGTTGGGAAACTAAGATCATGACTACAACTCTCCACCCAACCACAAACAAACTGCAACCAAACCTTTCTTTGCAACTATCACCCCCGAGCCAAATTCCAAAGCTTGTATGGAGTGCTTTCATAGGAGTTTCAAACCAATATTTCAACTAAGAAAAGGTGTCTCGAGGCTACCTCACCTCCACCCTCTAGCTAGCAAAACCAAGTGAACATGGTGAACCACTTCATTAACTTGCAACCACCTTCTACTTAGGAGTTTACATCAGTATTGTCAGTTGAGATAGGGTGTCTCAAGGCTACACTACCTCCACCCATTAGATATTTGAAGATCTCTCATCAGCCATGGAGTGCTTTCTTTTATACATATGGACTTGTGTTATAACATCCCAACATCTCTTGGGATTCAACCATAGAGAGTCTTAATTCATATATGGATACAAAGATATATAGTTAATGAGATGGAGGATTTATCAACCATGTTATCTTTAAAGGAATCAGAGTGCACATCCCAGTAGCTCACTGGAATCTTCCACCTGTGTTTTCAGCCTAATTCCCATGGAACTAACATCAAGTGTTACCATACCACTAGCCTTGTGTGCCTCCACCTTTCAAGGTTATCAATTAGCAAGGCCTTTGGTGGATTAACAACCAGGTAAGGCACAATTATTACTTCATTATTATTAGTTAACAAGCCCCATGGGTTTCTTAGTTTGCTAACATCAGAGTCCTCTCACCCTTCTTTGCCCTCTAAACAATGTGCTAGTCCCTTAGGAGCCTCTTGGCCTCCTCTTTTCTTCAATGACTCCCCCACCCCTTTCGCTCTATGTTATCATGCGCGTCGTTATGGACACTCACATTTGTTGCTAATACCTCCCTGCTTGTGTGTGCGTGCCAGGAAGAGGTAGCACATATTCCCTCGGTCACCTAATGAATTAACTACCTTGTTCTTCCCACAAGTTTTCCAATAGTCATGTCCCTATTATGCATGTAACATCCTCCTCCCACATGTACCCAAGCAACCGAACAACTAGGATAAACATGTGATAAGAGGCCATTATGATAAGACTCAACCTCCTAGGTAACATTAAGGAAATGGAATCGACAAAACAAGACCTTACAAACCTCCCTCAGGTGCTTTAGGACCCCTATGAGCTAATCCACCACTCTAGGTGCCAACCCCTGAGTTAACCTAGCATTTCAATGAACTAAACCCAAAGTCGCTCCCATGACAAGGCATGCATGTGAGTGGAACCCTATAGTTACTCCCACAATGCTTGCAACGGAGAGATTGCAGTCTTTTTCAGCCAGCTCTGTGCCAGAGACTGCAAAATTTAAGCCACTTTTTAAGGGCTAGTCTCCAAACCAATGCCTAGAACTTGATGAGACTTTCCAAGACAATAAATGACACCAAGTCAAATCCTCTAACAAAAAACTTGATCAAGGGCTTGACCTAACCAAGCCTAACCATGACAGACATTTTGTCAAACACTTAGTAATTATGCAATCTACAGGTGTAAATAACAGATCTGAGCATAGGGGTCTCATACTTATCTGAGATTCACCATGAACCATTATTTCCTTATCACTTTAACTCCCATTCCATCCATTAGATCATAGATTCATTCATTTACAAGTAAAAACATGTTGAGAGCCATACATAGTTGTTGTCATAAAACATATACATAACCAACATAACAGGGACAAAAATATCAACGTAATCACAACCATATACAGCACATGTAATCCATCATAATACTCATAGAAATACCAGGAGAAATAACCTTTCATTAATGATAAAAAATTCAAACCTGGGATGGGACTTCCACATTCCACCCGACCGTAGAATGGGTGAGAGAAATCTCTCTTCAACCATTCACCTCCATGCCATATTCCAAGCATGAATGTGGCATCTCATAGAACACATCAATCAAAACTCACCCAAGGCTTCCAGAGACCATCCACCTAAATCCATCAAACATTGATTCCACCTCATGGTCGGACATCACAAAACCATCATCATATTGGTCTCCATCCAAACCTTCTAGGACTTCCAGAGTGTTTGTTCCAACCAAAGCTTCCAGGACTAGTAACTCAACCCACACCTGCCACCGGGCTTCCAGAGAATTTATCCAACTAAGGCTTCTAGGACTAGTAACTCAACCCACCAAGGGCTTCCAAAATGTTTTTCCAACCAAGGCTTCCAAGACTAGTAACTCAACCCAAGCTATTACAGGGCTTCTAGAGCGTTTGTCCAACGAGGGCTTTTAGGAACTAATAACTCAACCCAAGCTAAGGAAACATGAGAACCAACAGAAAAAAAACAACAAAAGTAAACCCAAAATCACCATGACTATCCAGGAAATGGCAAGGCTAGGCAATCCACTGTCAATCCAGGCAATCCTCCATGCCAGTGACAGATCATAACCAAGAAACCACATGCATGTGCCATTCATGCCAAAACTAGTGAAGAAATCGTACATGCAACACGGTACCTGCCAACAAATCTGATGTAGCTTCTGATCCCGATGCTTTCTTGCACTTTCCTGCTCTTCCTTTGCCTTCTACTCCAAGAATCCGAGTATACCACACCCACCAAGAGTGCTCCAAGAAAACTCTAAGTCTCCAAGAGTATGAGAGAGAGAGACAATAATGAGAGAGCTCCAAAAATGAACTCACAAAAGGTTACACTAATCAAGCATGCCCACTAATTGTCATAAACCTTTTTATTAATGAGGTATCTATTTTCTTCATCTTCCATTATTTTTCCTCATTTTCCTCCACACATGCAACCTGTGACCTTTCACCTTCCTTTACTCCTAATTTCCTTTATTTTCATAAATAAATGTGCTAAAAGTGTCATTTGCCTTTCCAAAGCCTTAGCCATTGCCTTTGCCAATTTCCTTAGCCGTAATAAACCAAATCAACACCCATTAGCATGTTTCCCCCACCATTCAACTTGGAATACATGTCCCATCGACTGTGGCCTTATATATATTTTTACATGGAATTTTTCAATAGGGTTGTTATAGACCCACCTCCCCTCCCCGCTTGGGGGAACAATGTCCTCGGTGTTCAATGACACCTATAACAAGACTGTTGAAAACAATACATACTGCTCATGGAGCTTTATAACACATCTCGTTGCAATTACAATGCCCACTGTTGAAACATGACAATCATATTGTTTATTGGAGCTTTATAACACAAATCATTACGATATTTACAATAACCACATATACACATACACATATTGCTTCCACTAGCAAATAACCATATTGCTTATGGAGTTTTATAATTCTAGCTCGACATAGTATTTATAATAATAAACACATGCACATTTGTTCAACCAACAAATAAAAATATATCATGCCTGCATCCTCGACAATGGAATCTAGAGGTTCACACCTCCACCTTCAAAGTAATACCACGATTCACCTCTCTCCTAGGAAGTCCAAAATCCACTGCAAAGTCAAATTTGCATTCAATGTCTAATGCTATAATCCAGTGCCTTGTTCTCAAAGTGAACAATTATCGGCTCATTTTTCCAAAGCGCAGTTCTAATGTGCATCTAATTCCATATGGAAATGCTCATGACCAAAAAAAACATATCCGTGACCTTCCCTTCTCTATTACACAATCCCTCGGGAAATCCGGTCACCCCTTTCATGCAATCACTCACCTCCCAAGTTTCGTTGGCACCCCTATTCCGGGAAATCCATCCGTTGGCAAGGCTTCCTTGCATCAGAAGATACAACAACCAAGGCATATCCCTGCCTCAAACAACCGTACCGGTCATAGCATGCTCATGGAAATCAATGGACATTATTGGGCACTAGTGTCCCACAATGGCCCTACTCCTGAAGTTCTTTACCAGCATACTATTGCATTTTCCAATTCCTTTTGCTAACACTTTGCTAATTCTTGCAGTCGATTTCACCACCCAACTGGGGATGTTCATGCATTCCTATACCAAGCACATAATTTCCATCAGATTCAAAATAAATTGAAATAAATTCACATCATACCTATTGGTGGCTCGTCAATAAGGTACTCTTGCAATCCTATTTACTTCCTGTTACAACAAGTCAAACTCGCATCTTTGACCAAATCATCACGTATAAACATATGACATTAGGTTAGCTCAAACACAACTATCATAGGTCAAAATCATAAATCACATGTAACCATCATAAACCAAAATCATAGATCACATGTAATCATCATATACAAAAATCATAAATCACTTTCATAATAAAACTAAATAAAATATAGATACTTATCCTTTAAACAATCCTTAAATTCTACCTTTGTCCTTATTCCATACACACTCCGGATCGGTTGCCACATCCGACAAACACCCAATGCCTTCTCCTAAACCATGTGCACATACACATAGTGTACATCCCACAAATACAACCACACATGACATTCCAAACCATGCATCTACACCTGATATACAACACATACACCTACACCCAGTGTAACCCACAACACAATACATACGCCTGCACCCAGTGTACAACACAACACATATACATACACAATGTACATCACAAGACATGCATCTACACACAACATGTGACACCACAAATGCATACACATACACCCGATATACAACGCAACTCATACATCTATACCCGATGTACAATGCCACACAATACATGTACCTACACTAGACATACAACACAATAAAATACATGTACTGCACAAAGTACAACACAACAAGTACGCATGTCACCAATCCACAACTACACAGTACACATACATGGTATCACATGTACACAACACAAGTACGACACACACACAATACCACATATACACTAGTACGTTATGCATAACAGGTACACAATACCACCTGTACAAAGCACCACCTACACAACGTGTGCTCAACATCACATGTACACGACACCACATGCACAACCTGTACACAATGCCACATGTACATCGTACCCCCTATACAACATGTACACAATACCACATGCACGACATTTACACAACACCACTTGCACACAGTGCCACTTGTACAACATGTATACATCACCACATGCACACATCACTACTTGTACAATCATGAACACAACACCACATGCACATAGCGCCACATGTACAACATGCACACAACACCACACGTACATAGCACTGCATATCCAACATGTACATAGCATCATCTGTACACAGCACTGCATATCCAACATGTGCAGAGCACCATATGCACACAACATTATATGTACCAACTTGTACATAATCATTACATAACAACATGTATGCACACTATATACATACAACACTGCATGCACACAACATCACAGATGCAACATGTACAACATATGGACAACAATAGTACCTCACATCCAAAAGCATACTATCTCTACCAAGAAACCTTACTTCCAGTGTCTTATCCATGCTTGTCCAAACATGTCGCAGACCCTACTGCTTTCATTTTGTTGATGCATCCATCATCGTTACCTGTCATAACATAAACATAGGCATAATACAATATCAATTCATATCCACATGATATTGACCTGATATATTTTTCATGACTACTCTTTCCAATTGATTCCTCGTAAGACCAAAAACCTCTTCATGTTGTTTTCCTATGTAAGCAATCATTCCTCAACAAGAACAATTCCCGATGATCCTATCAGACAATGACACATAAACATAGATACATACACATATACAAGCATTAACATAAACAATCATGATCTTGTTAGACAACAATATGCATACATCCATATAAACATCAACATAAAATAATGATGATCTAGCCAAACAACAACATACATATATACATGTATACACATATAGACATCAGCATAATCATGATCCCAACATAATTACATAAGTTCAAGGTTAAGAGAACTTCCTTATTTGTGCATATCATGCATAATATTTAGAACAATTGTTCCCAACATAGCCAAGCCACCTGACACCTCATATCCATTTACTTTACCCTTCCTAGTTACATTTCTCATGATTCTCCTGTCATCATCCATTTACCACAATGGACCCAATCAACCAACCGACTGTCATAGTCTTACCTTCCACTACGCTTACTCATTCACAAAGCTTCATCTGAGTCTTACATTACCTATTGGGTACCACACAACTCTCCCTGAGCTCCATTAAATTTCCTCCTTCCCCAACTAATTACCAAGATACTTAAAACAATAAAGGAAAGACCAAGAAGAAAACCATGGAAAGCCAACAACTATACAACACCACAAACAAAGTTGCATATATATGAACCAAACACAAACAAAAACGCCATTCAAGCACAACAATTGCAAAACACCAAAAGCACCTAACTAACAACAAACACCATGACACAATCGTCGTGGTTCACAAGGAAAGCTCAACCCGAGCCTTCTTCAGAATTTCGTCGTTGTTTCATTGCCATGCAATCCCTTGCATCATATTTCAATAAACATGTAACTGTCAGTGCATGAATAAACATAATGGCATACTACTTACCTTACCTTGTTGTGCCAAACACGTTGCTTGCAACTGAACACATCCATGCCATCTCTCAAGAGACTCCAATTCCCTTCACAGATCCACCTGCAACTAGAGACTGGCTAATATACCTGTCAAGTACATGCTCATGATTATAACACATATCCAGCGCCACTTGTTCTCAGAGTGAACAGTTATCGGCTCATTGTTCCCAGGCGCACTTCCACTATGCATCTAATTCTATATGGAAATGCTAATGACCAAAACAAACATATATGTGACCTTACCTTCTCTACTACACAATCCCTCGGGAAATCTGGTCACCCCTTCCGTGCAGTCACTCACCTCCCAAGTTCCGTTGGCACCCCTATTCTAGGCAGTCCATCCATTGGAAAGGCTTCCTCGCATTGGAAGATACAACAACCAAGGCATATCCCTGCCTCAAACCATCATACCGGTCATAGCATGCTCGTGGAAATCAATGGACGTTATTGGGCACTAGTGTCCCACAATGGCCCTACTCCTGAAGTTCTTTACCAGCATATTATTACATTTTCCAATTCCTTTTGCTAGCACTTTGCTAATTCTTATAGTCGATTTCAACCACGCAACTGAGCATGTTCATGTATTCATGTACCAAGCACATAATTCCCATTAGATTCAAAATAAATTGAAATAAATTCACATCATACCTCATTGTTGGCTCATCAATAAGGTACTCTTGCAATCTTGTTTACTTCTCGTCACAACAATTCAAACTAGCACCTTTGACCAAATCATCACGTATAAACATATCACATGAGGTTAGCTCAAACACAACCATCATAGATCAATATCATAAATCACACGTAACCATCATAAACCAAAATCATAGATCACATGTAATCATCATAGACCAGAATCATAAATCACTTTCATAATAAAACTGAATAAAACACAGATACTTATCCTTTAATCAATCCTTAACTTCTACCTTTGTCCTTATTCCATACACACAATGGATCGGTTGCCGCATCCGACAAACACCCAATGCCTTCTCCTCAACCATGTGCACATACACATAGTGTGCATCCCACACATACAACCACACACGATATAACACACCATGCATCTACACCTGATATACAACACATACACCTTCACCCAGTGTACAACACGACACAATACATACACCTACACCCGGTGTACAACACAACACATTTATGTACACAATGTACATCACAAGACATGCATCTGCACACAACATGCGACACCAAAAATGCATACACATACACCCGATATACAACGCAACTCATACATCTATACCCGATGTACAATGCCACACAATACATGTACCTACACCTGACATACAACACAATAAAATACATGTACTACACATACTACAACACAACAAGTACGCATGTCATGATACCACAACTACACAGTACACATACATGGTATCACATGTACACAACACAAGTACGACACACACACAATACCACATGTAGACTAGTACGCTATGCACAACATGTACACAGTACCACCTGTACAAAGCACCACCTACACAACATGTGCTCAACATCACATGTACACGACACCACCTGCACAACATGTACACAACGCCACATGTACATCATACCACCTGTACAACATGTACACAATACCACATGCACGAAATTTACACAACACCACTTGCACACAGTGCCACTTGTACAACATGTATACATCACCGCATGCACACATCACTACTTGTACAATCATGAACACAACACCATATGCACATAGAGCCACATGTACAACATGCACACAACAACACACGTACATAGCACTGCATATCCAACATGTACATAGCATCATCTGTACACAGCATTGCATATCCAACATGTGCAGAGCACCATATGCACACAACACTATATGTACCAGCTTGTACATAATCATTGCATAACAACATGTACGCACACTATATACATACAACACTGCATGCACACAACATCACAGATGCAACATGTACAACATATGGACAATAATAGTACCTCACATCCAAAAGCATACTGTCTCTATCAATAAACCTTACTTCCAGTGTCTTATCCATGCTTGTCCAAACATGTCGCAGACCACACTGCTTTCATTTTGTTGATGCATCCCTCAGCGTTACCTGTCATAACATGAACATAGGCATAATACAATATCAATTCATATCCACATGATACTGACCTGATATATTTTTCATGACTACTCTTTCAAATTGATTCATCGTAAGACCAAAAACCTCTTCATGTCATTTTCCTGCGTAAACAATCATTCCTCAACAAGAACGATTCCTGATGACCCTATCAGACAGTGACACATATATATAGATACATACACATATACAAGCATTAACATAAACAATCATGATCCTGTCAGAAAACGATATGCATACATAGATATAAACATCAACATAAAATAATAATGATCTAGCCAATCAACAACATACATATATACATGTATACACATATAGACATCAGCATAATCATGATCCCAACATAATTACATAAGGTCAAGGTTAAGAGAACTTCCTTATTTGTGCATATCATGCATAATATTTAGAACAATCATTCCCAACATAACCAAGGCACGTGACACCTAAGATCCATTTACTTTACCCTTCCTAATTACATTTCTCATGACTCTCCTGTCATTGTCCATTTACCACAATGGACCCAATCAACCAACCGACTGTCATAGTCTTACCTTCCGCTATGCTTACTCATGCACAAATCTTCATCTGAGTCTTACATTACCTATTGGGTACCACACAACTCTCCCCGAGCTCCATTAAATTTCATCCTTCCCCAACTAATTCCCAAGATACTTAAAACAATAAAGGAAAGACCAAGAAGAAAACCATGGAAAACCAACAATAATATGACACCACAAACAAAGTTGCAAGCTATGCACCAGACACAATCAAAATCTCCATTCAAGCGCAACAATCGCAAAACACAAAAAGCAACTGACTAACAACAAACACCATGACACAATCCTCGTGGTTCACAAGGAAAGCTCAACCCTAGCCTTCTTTGGAATTTCGTTGCAATTTCCTTGCCATGAAATCCCTTGCATCATATTGCCATAAACACGTAACTGTCAGTTCATAAATAAACATATTGACATACTAGTTACCTTACCTTGTTGTGCCAAACATGTTGCTTGCAACTGAACACATCCACGCCATCTCTCAAGGGACTCCAATTCCCTTCACAGATCCACCTACAACTAGAGACTGACTAATGTACCTGTCAAGTACATGCTCATGACTATAACACGTATCTAGCGCCACTTGTTCTCAGAGCGAAGAGTTATCGGCTCATTGTTCCAAGGCACACTTCCACTGTGCATCTAATTCCATATGGCAGTGTTAATGACCAAAACAAACATATCCGTGACCTTCCCTTCTCTGCTACACAATCCCTCGTGAAATTCGGTCACCCCTTCCTTGCAGACACTCACCTCCCAAGTTCCGTTGGCACCCCTATTCCGGGTAGTCCATTCCTTGGCAAGGCTTCCTCACATTGGAAGATACAACAACCAAGCCATATCCCTGCCTCAAACCATCATACCGGTCATAGCATTCCCGTGGAAATAAATGGACATTATTGGGCACTAGTGTCCCACAATGGCCCTACTCCTGAAGTTCTTTACCAGCATACTATTTCATTTTCCAATTCCTTTTGCTAGTGCTTTGCTAATTCTTGCAGTCGATTTCAACCACCCAACTGTGCATGTTCATGCATTCCTGTACCAAGCACATAATTTCCATCAAATTCAAAATAAATTGAAATAAATTCACATCATACCTCATTGGTGGCTCGTCAATAAGGTACTCTTGCAATCCTGTTTACTTCCTGTCGCAACAAGTCAAACTAGCATCTTTGACCAAATCATCACGTATAAACATATCACATTAGGTTAGCTCAAATACAACAATCATAGATCAAAATCATAAATCACATGTAACCATCATAAACCCAAATCGTAGATCACATGTAATCATCATATACCAAAACCATAAATCACTTTGATAATAAAACTGAATAAAATATAGATACTTATCCTTTAATCAATCCTTAACTTCTACCTTGTCCTTATTCCATACACACTCCGGATCGGTTACCGCATCCGACAAACACCCAATGCCTTCTCCTCAACCATGTGCATATATACATAGTGTACATCCCACACATACAACCACACACGACATAGCACACCATGCATCTACGCCTGATATACAACACATACACCTACACCGAGTGTACAACATAACACAATACATACGCCTGCACCTGGTGTACAACACAACACATATACATACACAATGTACATCACAAGACATGCATCTGCACACAACGTATGACACCACAAATGCATACACATACACTCGATATACAACGCAACTCATATGTCTATACCCGATGTACAACGCCACACAATACATGTACCTACATGTGACATACAACACAATAAAGTACATGTACTACACATAGTACAACACAACAAGTATGCATGTCACGATACCACAACTACACAGTACACATACATGTTATCACTTGTACACAACACAAGTATGACACACACACAATACTACATGTACACTAGTATGCTATGCACAACACATACACAATACCACCTGTACAAAGCACCGCCTACACAATGTGTGCTCAACATCACATGTACAGGACACCACCTGCACAACATGTACACAACGCCACATGTACATCGTACCACCTATACAACATGTACACAATACCACATGCACGACATTTACACAACACCATTTGCACACAGTGCCACTTGTACAACATGTATACATCACCACATGCATGCATCACTACTTGTACAATCATGAACACAACACCACATGCACATAGCACCACATGTACAACATGCACACAACACCACAAATACATAGCACTGCATATCCAACATGTACATAACATCATTTGTACATAGCACTGCATATCCAACATGTGCAGAGCACCATATGCACACAACACTATATGTACCAACTTGTACATAATCATTGCATAACAACATGTACGCACACTATATACATACAACACTGGATGCACACGACATCACAGATGCAACATGTACAACATATGGACAACAATAGTACCTCACATCCAAAAGCATACTGTCTCTACCAAGAAACCTTACTTCCAGTGCCTTATCCATGCTTGTCCAAACATGTCGCAGACCACACTGATTTCATTTCATTGATGCATCCCTCAACGTTACTTGTCCTAACATAAACTTAGGCATAATACAATATCAATTCATATCCACATGATACTAACCTGATATATTTTTCATGACTACTCTTTCTAATTGATTCCTCGTAAGACCAAAAACCTCTTCATGTCGTTTTCCTGCGTAAGCAATCATTCCTCAACAAGAACGATTCCTGATGACCCTATCAGACAGTGACACATATACATAGATACATACACATATACAAGCATTAACATAAACAATCATGATCCTGTCAGACAACGATATGCATACATACATATAAACATCAACATAAAATAATAATGATCTAGCCAGTCAACGACATACATATATACATGTATACACATATAGTCATTAGCATAATCACGATCTCAACATAATTACATAAGGTCAAGGTTAAGATAACTTCCTTATTTGTGCATATCATGCATAATATTTAGAACAATCGTTCCCAACATAGCCAAGCCACCTGACACCTCATATCCATTTACTTTACCCTTCCTAGTTACATTTCTCATGACTGTCATGTCATCGTCCATTTACCACAATGGACCTAATCAACCAACCGACTGTCATAGTCTTACCTTCCGCTACACTTACTCATGCACAAAGCTTCATTTGAGTCTTACATTACCTGCTGGGTACCACGCAACTCTCCCCGGGCTCCATTAAATTTCCTCCTTCCCCAACTAATTCCCAAGATACTTAAAACAATAAAGGAAAGGCCAAGAAGAAAACAAGAAGAAAACCATGGAAAATCAACAACGATACAACACCACAAACAAAGTTGCATAGCTATGCACCATACACAATCAAAATCGCCATTCAAGCGCAACAATCGCAAAACACCAAAAGCACCTGACTAACAACAAACACCATGACACAATCCCCATGGTTCACAAGGAAAGCTCACCCGAGCCTTCTTCAGAATTTCTTGGTAGTTTTCTTGCCATGCAATCCCTTGCATCATATTGCCATAAACACGTAACTGTCAATGCATAAATAAACAGAATGGCATACTAGTTACCTTACCTTGTTGTGCCAAACACGTTGCTTGCAACTGAACACATCCACGCCATCTCTCAAGGGACTCCAATTCCCTTCACAGATCCACCTGCAACTAGAGAATGGCTAATATACCTATCAAGTTCATGCTCATGACTATAACACATATCTAGCGCCACTTGTTCTCTGAGTGAACAGTTATCGACGCATTGTACCAAGGCACACTTCTAATGTGCATCTAATTCCATATGGCAATGATAATGACCAAATCAAACATATCCGTGACCTTCCTTTCTCTGCTACACAATCCCTCCGGAAATTCGGTCACCCCTTCCGTGCAGTCACTCACCTCCCAAGTTCCGTTGGCACCCCTATTCCCGACAATCCATCCCTTGGCAAGGCTTCCTCACATCGGAAGATACAACAACCAAGGCATATCCCTGCCTGAAACCATCATACTAGTCATAGCATGCTCATGGAAATCAATGGACATTATTGGGCACTAGTTTCCCACAATGGCCCTGCTCTTGAAGTTCTTTACCAGCATACTATTGCATTTTCCAATTCCTTTTGCTAGCGTTTTGCTAATTTTTGCAGTCGATTTCAACCACCCAACTCGGCATGTTCATGCATTCCTGTACCAAACACATAATTTCCATCATATTCAAAATAAATTAAAATAAATTCACATCATACCTCATTGGTGGCTCGTCAATAAGGTACTCTCGCAATCTTGTTTACTTCTTGACACAACAAGTCAAACTAGCATCTTTGACCAAATCATCACGTGTGAACATATCACGTCAGGTTAGCTCAGACACAACCATCATAGATCAAAATCATAAATCACACGTAACCATCATAAACCAAAATCATAGATCACATGTAATCATCATAGACCACATAAATCACTTTCATAATAAAACTAAAGAATATATAGATACTTATCCTTTAATCAATCCTTAACTTCTACCTTTGTCGTTATTCCATACACACTCCGGATTGGTTGCCGCATCCGACAAACACCCAATGCCTTCTCCTCAATCGTGTGCACATACACATAGTGTACATCCCACACATACAACCACACACGACATACCACACCATGCTTCTACACCTGATATACAACACATGCACCTACACCCAATGCACAACACAACACAATACATATGCCTGCATCCGATGTACAACACAACACATATACGTACACAATGTACATCACAAGACATGCATCTGCACGCAACGTGCGAGACCATAAATGCATACACATACACCCGATATACAACACAACTCATACATCTATACCCGATGTACAATGCCACACAATACATGTACCTACACCTGACATACAACACAATAAAATACATGTACTACACAGAGTACAACACAAAAAGTACGCATGTCACGATACCACAACTACACAGTACACATACATGGTATCACATGTACATAACACAAGTACGACACACACACAATACCACATGTACACTAGTACCCTATGCACAACACGTACACAGTATCACCTGTACAAAGAACCACCTACACAACGTGTGCTCAACATCACATGTACATGACACCACCTGCACAGCATGTACACAATGCCACATGTACATCGTACCACCTGTACAACATGTACACAATACCACATGCACGACATTTACACAAAACCACTTGCACACAGTGCCACTTATACAACATGTATCCATCACCACATGCACACATCACTACTTGTACAATCATGGACACTACACCACACGCACATAGCAGCACATGTACAACATGCACACAACACCACACGTACATAGCACTACATATCCAACATGTACATAGCATCATTTGTACACAGCACTGCATATCCAACATGTACAGAGCACCATATGCACACAACACTATATGTATCAACTTGTACATAATCATTGCATAACAACATGTACGCACACTATATACATACAACACTGCATGCATACAACATCACAGATGCAACATGTACAACATATGAACAACAATAGTACCTCACATCCAAAAGCATACTGTCTCTACTAAGAAGCCTTATTTCTAGTGTCTTATCCATGCTTGTCCAAACATGTCGCAGACCACACTACTTTCATTTCGTTGATGCATCCCTCAACGTTACCTATCATAACATAAACATAGGAAAAATACAATATTAACTCATATCCACATGATACTGACCTGATATATTTTTCATGACTACTCTTTCCAATTGATTCCATGTAAGACCAAAAACCTCTTCATGTTGTTTTCTTGCGTAAGCAATCATTCCTCAACAAGAAAAATTCCTGATGACCCTATCAGACAGTGACACATATACATAGATACATACACATATACAAGCATTTACATAAACAATCATGATCCTGTCAGACAACGATATGCATACATACATATAAACATCAACATAAAATAACAATGATCTAGCCAGTCAACAACATACATATATACATGTATACACATATAGACATAAGCATAATCATGATCCTAACATAATTACATAAGGTCAAGGTTAAGAGAACTTCCTTATTTGTGCATATCATGCATAATATTTAGAACAAATTTTCCCAACATAGCGAAGGCACCTGACACCTCAGACCCATTTACTTTACCCTTCCTAGTTACATTTCTCACGACTGTCCTGTCATCGTCCATTTACCATAATGGACCCAATCAACCAACCGACTATCATAGTCTTACCTTCTGCTACACTTACTCATGCACAAAGCTTCATTTGAGTCTTACATTACCTATTGGGTACCACACAACTCTCCCCGAGCTCCATTAAATTTCCTCCTTCCCCAACTAATTCCCAAGATACTTAAAACAATAAAGGAAAGACCAAGAATAAAACAAGAAGAAAACCATGGAAAACCAACAACGATACAACACCACAAACAAAGTTGCATAGCTATGAACCAGACACAATCAAAATCGCCATTCAAGTGCAACAATCACAAAACACCAAAAGCACCTGACTAACAACAAACACCATGACAAAATCCCCCATGGTTCACAAGGAAAGCTCAACCCGAGCCTTCTTCAGAATTTTGTGGCAGTTTCCTTGCCATGCAATCCCCTGCATCATATTGCCATAAACACGTAACTATCAGTGCATAAATAAACATAATGACATACTAGTTACCTTACCTTGTTGTGCCAAACACATTGCTTGCAATTGAACACATCCACGCCATCTCTCAAGGGACGCCAATTCCCTTCACAGATCCACTGCAAATAGAGACTGGCTAATATACTTGTCAAGTACATGCTCATGACTATAACACATATCCACATAATGTCAGACAAAATCAAGGTTGAGAAGACTTCATGTATGTAAGGTACTCATTTGTTTGGAATTAGGGTTTCCAAACATAGGTAAAGGAATTCTTGTCCAATTCCTTTCTTTTACCCTTTTACCTTGTTGCAATTGAGGCTTACTATGTTGTGTCGCATCACCCAAATGTTAGTTATATAAACATATCAACTATTACCTTGTCATACTATACAAGCATGTTTCCTGCAACTGTTTACCCATGTCAATCACACGTTCCAAATATCAAGACCACCATATCTATCAATTTTAAATCAACCTTTACAAATAATCATGTCATAATCCATAGTCAACTCATAGTCATTAGACATAATGCTACAAGTGTCACCTACTATACTCAAGTACATATCAATTGTCTCAACACATATGTGTTACTACAATCATCTCAAAACAAGATAATTGGAACACATACTCGTATTATGCAATTCATTGTACCTTCAACCAACTTGCAAACATACCATGTTAAATAAATCAATTGAATGACATAGTAGACACCGAATAGAAAACATAATCAAATAGTCAAGCACCATGTATATGAAATAAGTGAACTCATACTTTAATGTATCTTAGGGGAGGCTATCTTCTCTGCACAAACAATCTAGTTAGAAAGATATAACTTTACAACATGTCAACTCAAACATAAATAAGATCATGATATCTGTAACACTAAATAACTAACATGTTCACATCATAAACTCACAAGCATTTATCGTTCATGCAAAACAAACACATGTGCAAAGTCATCACAAATATGTCGGCTCATACCTGAATATCGTAACCATAACCATTTGCATAGTCCAATCCAATTTAGCATGAGACATACAACATCAAGATATTACCGTTCTAACCCTAATCGTCAAGTTAACTAACATATAATAACAATCAGTTAACATATAACATGCTCATAAAAAACATATGATCTAATCATCAAGCTAACTATCATATAACAACAAGAAGTTAACCTATAGAATACTCATCAACAACATATAATATGATCATCAAGTTATCTAACATAAAAAAAAAAAATAACAATGCATACAACCACATGTTACTATCATTCATGACACATGTGCATGTGACTATACTAATCAACTATAATCTATCATGTATGTAACCATAACATCAAAAACATGTACATAAACCTAATGTATATAAACCTAATGCGTATGACAATCCTTAACTTGATACCTGCATGCCAAACATACAATACATGTATGACGATCTACTCTTGCCTCGAGGTCCAATACTACAACTTCGCTTTAATGATCTGCATCTCTTGTTGTATCTCAGGCAACACATTAGCATCATAACAACCAATAACACCATGATGACCTAAACTTGCATACAATGACTTCACAAGGCATTTTTGACCTACTATTCATGCATAAATATAACCAATACTATATATGCATAATAACTACATATAAACACATAACACATGAGTGAAAAACCATATACACACCATTCTAGCTAGATTCCAGTCATCAATGCATGACCACATCAACTACACAAACCATGACCTCATGCATGACAACAACGACCACCTCACGTGCATTTGATAACATGTAAACACTGACATGCATAACAATGCATAATCAACCATACACACATGAAGACATACTCCACGACAACACCTTCAACCTTCACATGGTGACATCACTTCAACCATCATCAACACCATGCAAATGCAATAAGCACATGGACTACATGCATAAGGAACACATATGCAACCAACATGAAAGCATGATCAATACACAACCCAATAAGAGCACAACCATGCTCTGATACCACTTTGTAACACCCTCCTCCCACATCTACCCAAGCAACCAACCAATTGGGGTAAAAATGCGATTAGAAGCCACTATGAAAAGACTCAACCTCCTAGGTAACCTTAAGGAAATGGAGTCAATAAAACAAGACCTTACAGACCTCCCTTAGGTGCTTCAGGACGCTCAGGAGCTAATCCACCACTCCAGGTTCCCAACCCTTGAGTTAACCTAGCATTTCAATGAACTAAACCCATAGTCGCTCCCATGACAAGGCATGCATGCAAGTGGAACCCTATAGTCGCTCCCACAATGCCTATAAGGGAGAGACTGTAGTCTTTTTCAGCCAGTTATGTGCAAGAGACTACGAGATTTAAGCCACTTTTTTCAGGACTAGTCTCTAAACCAATGCCTAGAACTTGATGAGACTTTCCAAGACAATAAATGACACCAAGGAAAAGCCTCTAACAAAAAGCTTGATCAAGGGCTCGACCTAGCCAAGCCTAACCATGCAAGACATTTTATCAAACACTTAGTAATTATGCAACATACATGCGTAAATAACAGATCTGAGCATAGGGGTCTCATACTTATCTGAGATTCACCATGAAACATTGTTTCCTTATCACTCTAATTGCCATTCCATCCATTAGGTCATAGATACATTGTTCATTCATTTACAAGTAAAAACATGATGAGAGCCATACATAACTATTATCATAAAACATATACATAACCAACATAATAGGGACAAAAATACCAATGAAATCACAACCATCTACACCACATATAATCTATCATAATACTCATAGAAATACCAGGAGAAATAACCTTTCATTAATGTTGCAAAATCCCAACCCAAGATGGGACTTCGACGTTCCACCCGACCGTAGAATGGTTGAGCCAAATCTCTCTTCAACCATTCACCCCCATGCCATATTCAAAGCATGGGTGTGGGATTTCATAGAACACATCAATCAAAACTCACCCAGGGCTTCCAAAGGCCATCCACCTCAACCCATCAAACAATGGTTCCACCTCATGGTCGGACATCACAAAACCATCATCATATTGGTCTCCATCCAAGCCTTCTAGGGCTTCTAGAGTGTTTGTTCCAACCAACGCTTCTAGGACTAGTAACTCAACCCACACCTACCACCGGGGCTTTGTAGAAATTTTGAATAATATGACACTTATTCAGATAGATTATCCTGATTATACACTATTCGCGGAATGCATGCATAATACATAACCTCCTCTACGTTGATCATCAATTTACGGACTTAAAGAAACAATCGCATGCGCACATTGAAACATCAATCACACATATCAACACAGTATGTAATGGGGAAAGCATCCAGCTGAAACCCCGAACTATCTGTATATTATAATGATTAAGAACATGTAACAACACATAGTACAATACTCCTCGCAAGTACTCAGTACTATCTCCACCTGTTACACACAAACTAGCTCAGATACAAACAAGTCACAGGTTCAAATCTCCTCCGCTGTTTGCCTGCCTCCACTGCGCAATACCTGTTGAGAATAGTGCTGCATCAAATTCGAATTCCCTTGGCTTGTACTATGCAATCCTCATTGGCAATCTCAATCAATGATTGTGCAAATCTCATGCACAACTATAGTCACAACTAATAGTAGACTCACCCTTTCACCCACCTCTAACCCTTGTCTCCACTGAACTGTCCATGCACTGAGTTAACTGGTGTATTCTTTAGTTGATTTATGAGTTAATAATTAGTGAATTAATTAATAATTAATTCACACCACTCATCATTAGTCTATTTGTCAGTTAGACTAA
>APFE030700420.1:19729-43099 GCA_000404065.3 Pinus taeda | reverse complement strand
TTTTGATCGCTTTTTACTTTTCATGTCAAGGACACTAACCATGAAAGTACTCCTTGGTCGCAAGATCAAGCGGTTCTCCTAGGTATGATTTTATACTTTTTCAGGCTTAGGAGACACAAATTTACGAAAAAGTCCAATCTGGAGTCTCCTTAAGCTTTTCAGACTCTCTAAAAATGAAAAACGCCGAGTTTCTCCTATACTGGACTCGTTAAAATTTCACAGTAAAGGACCTATTCTATTACAAACAGGAATGGACCACTCCTTCTTAGGGTTCGAATCAAAAACTAAGTTGGACTCATCCGAAGGATGAGCTTATAATCAAGCATATGTTATCCTCCTCAAGCTTGTAAAAAATAAAGAGGTACTTGCCAGAAATGGTGGGGGAAAAGGAGAGAAGAATGAGCCTATTTGATATCCTTTTGTCTCAGAAAAACCTTACTACCACTCTTGAACACGACACTTTTTCATTCACCTGGGTTGGGAAATCCTTTGCCTCACAGTTGATCAAACCACATTGAAATTCTTCAGCCAGATTCCGGGTATTAACTTTGACTCATTCATCACCAAGCCATCTGTTGTGTCGTTATGTGTTCAAGAGGTCTGCAAACAAAACATTTAATTGCAAAATACCTATCATCCATTTTTATCATCCCTGAGTCAGTCCTTACAGCAACATTTCTTCAACTTGAACTATGATTTCGTGTAGTGGGCTTGCCTGCAACGGGCCGCTTTCTATCGACATCAGCACATTATCTAGAGAGTTGACTTAGAAATTGTCAGTACCTTGAAGTCTGCATGCATCAATGGCAGGTTTCTCACCTTTGACGACAGTTTACATCATTGACTTTTGATCGAAGGACTCCATGAAATGTTCGACATCGACTCATTCATTCACATCTCATGGATTGTACTGGGTACTTTGAGAACCATTGACATCATTGGTGGTCTCTCTCACACTTGTTAACAGTTTACATCATCAACTAGTAATCAAGTGGTTTCTACCATGTTCGACATCGACTCATTTATTCGCATGGCTATAATCGTACCAATTCGGGAAGTAGAGATGAAGACCCTGGATCTAGTTTCCACCATCCAGGCTGCGAGGAGTTTTGTACTCATTATATAGTAGACCAATTATAAATAGATGGCTGTGTCCATATTGTGTCTACATGAGTCTATGATTATGATGTACTATGACATCATTCCTGTATCAGAGTAGTGGTTAGTCTGTTAGTTAAAGTTTTTTATCTGAGTATGGGAATGCCTACCTCAGTGATGATATAATCTTATACATGTATTTTGTGTTGAAAATTGCAGGTTCTAGCTAGGCTCTCCAAAAGATAATCCTTGAAATGATAAAGTACTTCACCCTTCCTAGATGATATAAAAACCCTAATCTATTACAGGCTTCGCACTTTAGGGGGCAATCTGTTACACTAAAATTTGTCCATGACTATCTGCAGTTAATATGGCCCCATCAATAGCCATATTGTCCTCCTTGTCAAGCCCCATACCTCTGCTCTTCATGTCAAAACTTCAAAAAGAGAGAAAGTCACTTAAAAACATGTTATCTCTGGGTACGCAGGTTCTCTCTACCTTGCCTGCGTGTACGCACTCCAAACACAATGTACCTGCATACTTGTACGCTCTGTAAGTCAAGGGATGGGTGCGTACTCCTGTAAAGGTCAAAAGGCGCGAGTTTCATCTTAAAAAAGTTACTTGTGGTCACTTCTAGAGCTTTCTAGAAGAGTGTTTGACGTGTTTGAGCGCCTCCAGATGGTTCATGCATCCCTATGATAGAGGAACTTATCCCATCAAGAGAGGAGCTACCCCATCCAAAAGAGGGAGTATCCCATTGATGTTGGAACTAAATAACTTCCTCTAGAACACTATAAATACAGGCATTGGGCCAAGGGAGGGAAGGTTGAAAAGCTGAACATTCCAAAGGGTAGATGCTGCTGGAATTAGGACTTCCATTGTAAGCTTGTGAGGAGAGATTACCATCCTTTCTTGTTTCATTTGGAAGTGGGTGAGCTTGTCAAAGTAGAGGAAAACTCTTGCTGGACCCTGGGAGGAACTTGCACAACACCAAGGCTCAGGTTGTAATGGTTTCTTTTGTTTCCTATTAATACAAATAAGTCCATTCTTCTCAACAATTTGTTATTAATGAGTTGTTTCATATACTCCTTGGTCTATATGTTGAATATGTTTTATTTTATGAGATATTCAAGTGTTATTTAATCGTTTGATTGTTAGTGAATGCAAGTTTCAAAGTGAAGGAGGAGCTCATCCGGATCGACGAGGCTGGAATACTACAACAGCGTTGGACTACAGGTAGCATCTAAACACTTGATTTCTTGTATGGTAAATGCATGTTTAGAGAAGGATTGCTCTTAATTGTCTTGTTTGTCACTAAAAATTCTTAGGCTTCTAGGGAGGTTGGTTTTGTCCGCAAGATTAACTCTTTCCGCATGACAGGACCTTCACCTTCCCTTTTTGCAGGGGGATATATTTAGGAAATTTGGTGATAGCTTCTACTCCCTTATTGTCTATATCCTCAGTGCCCTATTCAGCTTCCAAATCCACAACCTTCTCAGGTTTCTTGTTCTTATTCTGCTTCTAAGAGGCAATATGTTTTCTAGGCGACTCGCGCACTACCAAAAACCTCTTCTACTTGTATTTCTTTGGTTTTTGGGTCTCTTTAATAGGGGTGGTTTTGTCCTAGTCAAGCTCAGCGCCGTAGGCACAAGAGTTAGAGCTTCAATGCTCACCACCTCTAAAGCAGCTCCTTCGGATGCAATGTCTCCCCTAGTGCTCATAGTTTTAGTAGGTCTTAAACCAACCATGGTTTCTAGGATAAATTTCTGATTTAACTCAGGAAAATTGGCAAATGGAGGGCTCACGACAAAATCCTCAAAGAACAAGAAACTTGTAAGCAATAGACAACTCAATTCAAAAACTCTAAGTGTGCAAAGTGTTCATTGTTGGACCAACAGATGTAAATTATAGGGGATTTTGAATTCAAATCCAATGGTTCCCCCCAAAATTCGATTATTAGTGTTGGTTTGGTAGCATATCTTCAAATATTTTAGCCTTAAACGTCGGTTGCCCGATCCTCTTAACCATCTCCTAGTTGTCAACTCATGAACAATGACTCTAACAGTCACTTTTTGGCTATGTTGCATGATATTTCCTTTCAGAGTGCAACTCCCTTTGCGTAGCTTCTGATATTGTGACGTCCCCCTTTTTCACGCAGCCCCCTTGTCACGTAGTTCCTCAAACTGGGCAATGTAGTTTATAGTCACATGATGCCTTGTAGCTGCCTGGAGTACTAATATTTTTCTACCATCATATAGTCATTGAGTTGGATCTCTCGTATATGGCTTCAATCGGCTTCCATTCACCTTTCCCGGAAAAGGTTCCCCATTTAGCTTCATGAGCTAAACTGCACCTCCATTTGTAATTTCTTTGAGGACATATCCCAGTTAGTGCATCTGAAACATTCCTGGAAACTTAAGGAACTTACTATCATATAATAAAACCAATTTGTTTACCTTGAATGTGTGCATCCTGATTTGTCAATCATGCCATGACTTTTCACACTCCTTCTACACTTTTTGATAGAATCTTGTGAAGAATATTTCTTCTTCGAGCTCCATTAGTTGTGCAAGAAGCTCTTCCAAAGATTTGTGATCTGCCATCCCTGTGAAAGCTTATGCGTAGACTGGGCACTGTTAGCCTTGATGGCAGATGGCCCAAAAATGGATCCAAATATGCTCTTTAACACTCTCGAAGTCTTCAAAATTTGTCTAAGGATCATTCAAAAATCACAACAATTGCATGCCAAGAGCCCTTGGAAGGGCAGAAAAACACTATCGGGACGCAAAAACCAGAGAAAACTATGAAAAAACAGAGTATTGGAGGCATACATAGTCCAATGCACAACAACTGTTAGATCTAGCAGATCAATGACCCAAATCTAAGCAGCAAATCACAATTGATGGAGGCAAGCTGGCAGAGTAAGCGTGCAGAGCGACTATGATCAATGATCCAATGTGGACTATCAATCAACCACGCAGATCGACGACCTGCACCGCGTTGCAAGATCGCTATCGGAAAATACAAGGAGCACGCTATCAATGGCCCAGGGCATGTGTGATATGCGATTGTGATCAGATCACAACGCTATATTGTAGTAGAGAAGCACCCTAGGGCAAGGCCTATGCATAGGTATATGTGTGACCCAATGAACCGAACCTGACGGTGTTCTAAATAATATTGCATAATATTTGAGGTCTGCCGAAAGGCATTTTCTTATGTATTTTGTGTATTTTCATTATTTAATGAAATACAAAGGGGTGGAAATGATGCAATAAAACCCAGACCCAAAGGGGTTTAGAAGTGAAATATATAATATTTTAGGTCTACCAAAGCAATTTTTTAATGATTTTCAAATTTTTAATGCATTTTTGAAACACAAAATAAATCACGAAATAGGGGGATTTCTAGCGGGCCATAGGGAGTAAATGGTTTTGGTCGAGCTCCGCCTGATCCCATACAATGGCTACCACGTGTCCAGGCTAAGGAGAGATAAAACCACTCTCATCAAGTGGTTAACTCCCATATAAAAGAGCCACCTGAAATGGATCACAATCATTGGATCTAGAGCTACTCGATCAACAGTGGAGATGTGATATCACTACAAAGGTGGACCCAATAGCGAAATAGGCCATGTTTAAGGACTTTTTAAGTCTATAAGAACAGAGATGGATGGGATTTTGCTGTGTGCAGTGTTTTCTATGTAAAAGCAGGAAAACAATCATTATAAACATTTAAAGGGAAAACAGAGGCTTAAAGACCCATTCATTCACAAAACAAAGGCAGGGAAACAACTACTGGGAGACGGAGGCCGAGAAGTGATCATGGAGCATCACAAATCAATGTAGCCCAAAACAGAAACATCATGGGGCATCGATAATGTAGCTCAGCCAAAAATAACAAAATCGATTGTGAGGCATCCCTTGCACGAGTGAGCTCCCAGACAGCACAACAAACTACCCGAATGCAGTTACTCTTCTATCAAAAGAGGAAACCTCTGATCCCATGCTTGCCTAGTCAGGGCATCAAACTGTTGAAAAAAACAAAGAGGATAGATTAAGACACTCTTAGCCTTTAAGAGCTCAGGATTATTGTAAAGGGCCTATAAATGGCTGAAAGTTAAATGTAATAAGGGTTCAACTTCTGGAGATTGTTAATACTTTGCTACTTAAGCTTCTCATCTTCATTCTAGCAATATAAGCTTATTTTGTTGTTATATGTTCAATGTCCATTTTCTCTTCTGTTCTAAACTTTCACTTGAACAGGTTGTTCATGTTTCCTTTGTGTCTAATACCAGATAACTTTCATCTTATCTCTGCATTGATAAATTAGATTTGCAAGCTTATTTTACTTCCTGTAGCTGGCCATCCATATGTGTTTATATATGCATCTGTTGGTACAGTCGGTATTCTCCATTTATTCATTGAATCTACAAACTATTGAGCATTAGTGGTCTAAAGCCTTGTAAAGTTGAGGTTTTTCATGCATTTCTTGAGTAAAAATAGAGTTGAAATGGTTATCTAGCCTGATCTAAACCATCATCCATTCCAATAGTTCAAAGAATAATATTGAAGATTATATGTTACCAGGAATCTCCGAGCTGCAACCTAGGAGAGTTTCCTGGAGCAATAACATAATTGGCACCATTGTCGGGGAGAGGAGACTGAAGTTTAGCTTCCCTAGGAGATGACATAGATCCAACTTTGATGATAGACAAAGTCTAGGCACTTTTTTGGTTGTAATCATCTATCTGGCGACTCTACTGAAAGACAAACCTCTTGGCGACTCCATTTCATAGTTCTGGCTCAATTTGTGAGGCATACTTGGAGAAATCCTCAGAAGATACAAGCTGACGCAATACCTAACCCTGAAAAAATCATCAAAGAACGAAATGTATTGTAGAAAGGAGCATCAGGTTCAGGTAAACCTAAACAATATTCTATATCTCTTCAAGAAAATCCTGCAATAGAAAAAATACATGTTGAGAGTATAGCATCTAATACTAGCAGTGAATAAAAACTCTTAGAGATTCATAAAGCTCCTTATTCTTTAGGTTCTCCTTTTGTTGAAAGCCCAAAGGAGACCTTACCTCCTATCCATAATACTCCTTTAGTCTTATCAGTCATTCCTCAGCCCTCTATCATTCACACTACCAGTACCCTTATAGCCACCACAGTTATAGCAGGACCACAAGCACCCAAAAAAATGGAAAGAATCATAGCTACTAGATATTGACCTCTAGTACTGTCCACTCCTTTGAATGCCATGCCTACTAGAGAATATCATAAATATAGGAATAAGTTCACTGGGACTAAAGGTGTTATAGCTAAAGAACATCTTGAGTCATTCTATAGCTATGGTGATAACCTGGACATTAGTGAAGATGATGTGTGGATGAGAGTCTTTGTCCAAAGCCTAGATGGAGAGACTAGAAAATGGTTCAGAGAACGGACCCCAAGATCTATAACAAATATTGAGGTTTTAAGAGATGATTTCCTAAAGCATTGGGGGCATAAGAAGGATCTCCTCTACTACCACACTGAGTTTGGGAACCTAAAGAGGGAAAATGGTGAGTTGTTGTCTGATTTTGATAAGAGGTTTAACCGCATGCACAACAAGGTACCAGCTAAAGTAAAACCCACCACTACCTCTTCTAAACTCACCTATGCTAATGATTTTAAATCCAACTTCTATCTACTATTGAGGGATAGACGATGTGCTACCTTGGCTGATATGCAAGATGCAGCCTTGGAAGTAGAATCAAACATCATGGCTGCAAAAAAGCTCAAAGGTAATGTTGATAAGAGACAGAGGGGTGAGTCTTCACCATCTTTGGATCCCAAGATTGATAAAATGACTAAGATGATAGAGTCATTAACCTCTGAAATATCCAAATTAAAATTTGAGAAACACTCTTGGAAAGGAAGAGTTCCTAATACCTTTGCTCCTAGAATTCCAAATCCATATAGAAGAGTTAATGAGCAGTTGCAGATTTTGCAAAGAAGCAAAGATGCCAATGAAGACCAAAGGGTGAAGACCCCTTTCCAAAATGTCGTCATGAAAGAGGAGCAGTTTGATGAAGATGATGAGATCCATTATATGTAAGACAAAGGTAGTTCCCCTTTTTTTACCTTAGCTACCTATGACAAGTCATTATTCAATGACCAGATTAGCCAAGAGTGGGACGGTGAAGTTGTTCTACAAACTGAAGATCAACAAAGATATAATCTAAGATCGAAGATGATTAATGCCAAGGAAAATCTTATTAAAAGAGTTGTTGTCCTTGCAGTACAACAAGCTAATAATTGGAAGCAACCAGTAGTTGATCCTATTATCCTCAAAGCTCCAGCCCATGAGGTAAGAGGCCTTGACAAGTCTCCTTCTCCTTTCAGTTTTGAATCAGAAATCCAGAAGCTAAGAATACCTATACCTCTGATTGAACTAGTGAAGAATGAGTCCTTGAAGAAATCTATCCTCGAGGCCCTTGAGCCTAAAGCCATCCAAGCCTCCACTAACTATGTAAATCTGTAAGATGACAAACGAGCTGCTATTCTCAGCCCAATGATTGAAAATTGTGAGGACAACTCCCCATCATTCTATGTCTCTCTGAAAATTCATGATAAAATCCTTCACAACTACCTTTTGGACACTGGAGCCAGCCACATTCTAATGCCCAAGGCTATCATGGATAAGATGGGTCTTGACATTACCAAGCCTTATCATGACCTATTTTATTTTGACTCTAGAACAATGAAATGCCTGGGATTAATCAAGGACCTAGCCATCACTTTGTCTCAGCTTCCCATGAAGAGGATGATGATGGATATTGTGGTAGCAGATGTACCCCCCAAGTTTGGCATGTTGCTTTCTAGAAGGTTGGATCAAGAGATTAGGTGGAATATTGCAAAATTATTTGTCCTATGCTACTGCCCTAGTTTTTGGAGGTCAAAATAGGAGATTGTACAGAGAGGCCCAGTTGGCTTATATTATCAGTGAGGAAAGGAATCCCACTAATCATCCCATCTATGTTGTCGACATTGATTTTGGATATTTTTTTCTTCAAATCGAATAATCTTATTTAGCCTCCACGCAGCTTAAAAAACTAGTTTGCCAGATCACAGAGGAAGAAGGTCCACAGATTTGGGACATGTTCTTTGATGGAGCTTGTTCTAAGGAAGCTGCAAGGGTAGGTGTAGTCCTTGTGTCACCCACATAGGAATGCATTAATTCATCTTTCATATTAACTTTTCAGATCACAAATAACACAGCAGAGTATGAAGCAGACCTTATCATTTAGCAGGTGAACAAAACCTTCCAAGCAAAAGATCCAAGGCTGAAAGCATACATAGATGAGGTGAAATATAGACCATCTCTGCTTGATAATGTCAAATCCTAGAAATTTTTTGAAGATGATGATGAAATTAATAGGATTTCACAAGTCTTTGATGAATTTGTTGAAAGTCATCAGAAGAAAAACAAAAAAACCTTTGATCGAAAGGTAAAATGGGACAATTTTCAGTTTGATGACTGGGTTCTCAAATAGGATGCGTTGAAGGAGAAGAAAGGAAATCATGGTAAATTTGATGCGTTATGGATAGTTCCATTTATTATTGCTCAAGTTCAAATGAGAAACATTTTCATTCTGCACAATTTAGAGGGGGAAGGTGCTTTTGGTAGCCCAGTAAATGGACAGTTCTTCAAACTTTAATTCATATAAGGCTTTAAAGCCTTGGTATTGTAAATATGTTTTTCCAGTTTTTATTTTATTGCAAAATAGACTCCATGCCCAATGGAACACTAGGAGGAAGATTTGATTTTGGTTTTACAGGAAAGACATTGTTCTATGGTTCTTGAAAGCTCAGGGAGGCTTTCATCCCCAGAAGGAGACAATGTTAGCCTTGATGGAAGATGGCCCAAAAATGGATCCAAATATGCTCTTTAACACTCCCAAAGTCTTCAAAATTTTCCTAAGGATCATTCAAAAATCACAACAATCACATGCCAAGAGCCCTTGGAAGGGTGGAAAAACACTATTGGGAGGCAAAAACCAGAGAAAACCATGAAAAAACAGAGTATTGGAGGCATACACAGTCTAATGCATAGCAGCCATCAGATATGGCCAATCAATGGCCTAGATCTAAGCGGAAAATCGCAATCAACGGAGGTAAGCCGACGGAGTAAGCGTGCAGAGCGACTGCAATCAGCAACGCAATGTGGATTATCGATCAAGTGTGTAGATCGATGGCCCACATCGCATCGCAGGATCGTCATCGGAAAATACAAGGAGCACACTATCAATGGCTCGAGGCATGTTCGATATGCGGTTGCGATCAGATCACATCTCTATATCATAGCGGAGTAGCACCATGGGGTGGGGCCTATGCATAGGTGTATGCACGACCCGATGAACCTGACCCGATGTTGTTCTGAATAATATTGCATAATATTTGAGGTCTACCGAAAGGAATTTTTATATTATTTTGTGTATTTTCATTATTTAATGAAATACAAAGGGGCAGCAACGATACGATAAAACCCAGACACGAAGGGGTCCAGAAGTGAAATATATAATATTTCAGGTCCGCCAAAGCAATTTTTAATGATTTTCAATGTTTTAATGTATTTTTGAAACACAAAAGAAATCATGAAATAGGCAATATTCAAGCAGCCCATGAGTGGTAAATGGTTTTGGTCGAGCTCTGCCTGATCCCATAAACCAACTGCCATGTGTCTAGGCTGAGGCGAGAGAAAACCACCCTCATTAGGCAATTAACTTCCATACAAAAGAGCCGCCCGAAATGGATCACAACCGTTGGATCTAGAGCTCCCCGATCAATGGTGGAGATGTGATATCACTACAAAGGCGAACGCAATAGAGAAATAGGCCATGTTTAAGGAGTTTTAAAGTCTGGAAGAATAGAGATGGGCAGGATTTTTCTATGCACAACATTTTCTGTGTAAAAATAGGAAAATAGTCATTATAAACATTTAAAGGGAAAATAGAGGCCCAAATACCCATTCCATCACAAAACAAAGGTCAGGAACAATTGTTGGGAGACAGAGGCCAAGAAGCAATCATGGAGCATCATAACACGATGCAACTTGAAACAGAAAAATCATGGGGCATCAACAGCGCAACTCAGCCAAAAACAATAGAATCGATTGTGGAGCATCGCTTGCACGAGCGAGCTCCCAGATAGCGCAGCAAACTACCCAAATGTGGTTTCTCTTTTGCTATAAGAGGAAACCTATGAGTTGATGCTTGCTTATTCAGGGCATCAAACTGTTGACAAAAACAGAGAGGATAGATTAAGACACCCCAAGCCTTTGAGAGCTCGGGAGAATTGTAAAGGGCCTATAAATGGTTGAAAGTTAAATGTAACAAGGGTTCAACTTCTGGAGACTGTTAATACTTTTCTACTCAAGCTTCTCATCTTCATTCTAACAATATAAGCTTCTTTTGTTGTTATATGTTCAATGCCCATTTTTTCTTCTGTTCTAAGCTTGCACCTGAACATGTTGTTCATGTTTCTTTTGTGTCTAATGCCAGATAACTGTCATCTTATCTCTGCATTGATAAATTAGATTTGCAAGCTTTTTTTACTTCCTGTAGCTGGCCATTCATATGTGTTTATATATGCATATGCTGGTATACTCAGTATTCTCCATTTATTCATTGAATCTACAAACTATTGAGCATAGTGGTCTAAAGCCTTGTAGAGTTGAGGTTGTTCATGCATGTCTTGAGTAAAAATAGAGTTGAAATGGTTATGTAGCTTGATCCAAACCATCACCCATTCCAATAGTTCAGAGAAAAATATTGAAGATTATATGTTACCAGGAATCTCCGAGCTGCAACCTAGGAGAGTTTCCTGGAGCGATAACATAATTGGCACCGTTGCCGGGGAGAGGAGACTGAAGTTTAGCTTCCCTAGGAGATGACATAGATCCAACTTTGATGATAGAAAAAGTCTAGGCACTTTTTTGGTTGTAATCATCTATCTGGTGACTCTACTAAAAGACAAACCTCTTGGCGACTCCATTTCATAGTTCTGGCTCAGTTTGTGAGGCATACTTGGAGAAATCCTCAGAAGCTACAAGCTGACGCAATACCTAACCCTGAAAAAATCATCAAAGAACGAAATGTATTGTAGAAAGGAGCATCAAGTTTAGGTAAACCTAAACAATATTCTATATCTCTTCAAGAAAATCCTGCAATAGAAAAAATACATGTTGAGAGTATAGCATCTAATACTAGTAATGAATAAAAATTCTCATAGATTCATAAAGCTCCTTATTCTTTAAGCTTTTCTTTTGTTGAAAGCCGAAAAGAAACCTCACCTCCTATCCATCATACTCCTTTAGTATTATCAGTCATTCCTCAGCCCTTTATCATTTAGACTACCAGTACCCTTATAGCCACCATAGCTATAGCAGGACCACAAGCACCCACAAAATGGAAAGAATCATAGCTACTAGATATGGACCTCTAGTACTGCCCACTCCTTTGAATTCCATTCCTACTAGAGAATATCATAAATATAGGCATAAGTTCACTGGGACTAAAGGTGTTACAACTAAAGAACATCTTGGTTCATTTTATAGTTATGCTAATAACCTGGACATTAGTGAAGATGATGTGTGGATGAGAATCTTTGTCCAAAGCCTAGATGGAGAGACTAGAAAATGGTTCAGAGAACTGACCCCAAGATCTATAGCAGATATTAAGGCTTTAGATGATGCTTTCGTAAAGCATTTGGGGTATAAGAAGGATCTCCTCTACTATCACATTGATTTTGGGAACTTAAAGAGGGAAAATGGTGAGTTATTGTCTGATTTTAATAAGAGGTTTAACTGCATGTACAACATGGTACCAGCTCAAGTAAAACCCACCACTACTTCTGCTAAACTCACCTATGCCAATGCTTTTGACTCTTACTTCTATCTACTATTGAGGGAGAGATGATGTGCTACCTTGGCTGATATGCATGTTGCAGCCTTGGAAGTAGAATAAAACATCATGGCTGCAGAAAAGCATAAAGGTAATGTTGATAGGAGATAGAGGGGTGAGTCTTCATCATCTTCAGATCCCAAGATTGATAAAATGACTAAGATGATAGAGTCATTAGCCTCTGAAATCTCCAAATTAAAATTTGAGAAACACTCTTAGAAAGGAAGAGTTCCGAATACCTTTGCTCCTAGAATTCCAAATCCATATAGAAGAGCTAATGAGCAGTTGTAGATTTCGCAAAGCAAAGATACCAATGAAGACCATAGGGTGAAGACCCCTTTCCAAAATGTAGTCATGGAAGAGGAGTAGTTTCATGAAGATGATGAGATCCATTGTGTGGAAGACAAAGCTAGTGCCCCTTTTTTGACCTTAGCTACCTATGAAAGGTCATTATTCAATGACTAGATCAACGAAGAGTGGGATGGTGAAGTTGCTCTACAAACTGAAGGTCAACAAAGATATAATCTAAGGTCGAAGATGAATAATGCCAAGGAAACCCTTATTCAAAGAGCTGTTGTCCCTACAATACAGCAAGCTAATAATCAGAAGCAACCATTAGTTGATCCTATCATCCTAAAAGCTCCAACCCATGAGGTAAGAGGCCCTGACAAGTCTCCTTCTCCTTTCAGTTTTGAATCAGAAATCCAGAAGCTAAGAATACCTATACCTCTGATTGAACTAGTGAAGAATGAGTCCTTGAAGAAATCTATTCTCTAGGCCCTTGAGCCTAAAGCCATCCAAGACTCCACTAACTATGTAAATCTGCAAGATGACAAACTAGCTGTTATTCTCAGCCCAATGACTGAAAATTGTGAGGACAACTCCCCATCATTCTATGTATCTCTGACTATTCATGATAAAGTCCTTCACAACCGACTTTTGGAAACTAGAGCTAGCCATAATCTAATGCCCAAGGCTGTCATGGATAAGTTGGGTCTTGACATTACCAAGTCTTATCATGACCTATTTTATTTTAACTCTAGAAAAGTGAAATGCCTGGGATTAATCAAGGATCTTGCCATCACTATGTCTTAGCTACCCATGAAGAGCATGATGATGGATATTGTGGTAGAAAATGTACCCCCCAAGTTTGGCATGTTGCTTTCTAGAGGCTGGATCAAGAGATTAGGTGGAAATTGTAAAATGATTTGTCATATGCTACTGTCCTAGTTTTTGGAGGTGAAAATAGGAGATTGTACAGAGAGGCCCAGTTGGCTTGTATTATCAGTGATGAAAGGAATCCCACTAATCATCCCGTCTATGATTTTGATACTAATTTTGGAGCTTTTTTTCTTCAAATCAAATAATTTTAGTTGGCCTCCACGCAGCTTAAAAAACCAATTTGCTAGATCGCAGAGGAAGAAGGCCCACAGATTTGGTACATGTTCTTTGATGGAGCTTGCTCTAAGGAAGCTGCAAGGGTAGGTGTAGTTCTTATGTCCCCCACATAGGAATGCATTCATCCATCTTTCATATTAACTTTTTAGGTAACAAATAACACAACAGAGTACGAAGCAGACCTTATCATTCAGTAGGTAAACAAAACCTTCCAAGAAAAATATCCAAGGCTGAAAGCATACAAAGATGAAGTGAAATATAGACCATCTCTACCTGATAATGTCAAATACTAGACATTTTCTAAAGAGGATGATGAAATTAATAGGATTTTACAAGTCTTTGATGAATTTGTTGAAAGTCATCAAAAGAAGATCAAAAAAACCTTTGATCGAAAGGTAAAATGGGACAATTTTCAGTTTGATGACTGGGTTCTCAAATATGATGCGTTGAAGGAGAAGAAAGAAAATCATGGTAAATTTGATGCCTTATAGATAGGTCCATTTTTCATCGCTCAAGTTCAGATGAGCAACATTTTCATTCTACACAATTTAGAGGGGGAAGGTTCTTTTGGTAGCCTAGTAAATGGGTGGTTCTTCAAACTTTATTTCACATAAGGCTTTAAAGCCTTGGTATTCTAAATATGTTTTTCCAGTTTTTATTTGATTGCAAAATAAGCTCCATGCCCAATGGAACACTAGGAGGAATATTTGATTTTGGTTTTACAGGAAAGGCATTGTTCTGTGGTTCTTGAAACCTCATAGGGAGGCTTTCAACCCCAGAATGAGACAATGTTAGCCTTGATGGAAGATGGACCAAAAATGGATCCAAATATGCTCTTTAACACTCTCGAAGTCTTCAAACTTTGCCTAAGGATCATTCAAAAATCACAACAATCACATGCCAATAGCCCTTGGGAGGGCGGAAAAACACTATCGGGAGGCAAAAACCATAGAAAACCATGAAAAAATAGAGTATTGGAGGCATACACAGTCCAACACACAACATCCATCAGATATGGCCAATCAATGGCCCAGATCTAAGCAGCAAATTGCAATCAGCAGAGCTATGTCGTCAGAGTAAGCGCGTAGAGAGACTGCAACTAGCGATGTAATGTGGACTGTTGATCAAGTGTGCAAATCAATGACCCATGTTACGTTGTAGGATCATTATTAGAAAATACAAGGAGTGCGCTATCAATGGCCCAAGGCATGTGCGATATGCTATTGTGATTAGATCACATCGCTATATCACAGTGGAGCAGCACCATGGGGTGGGACCTATGCATAGGTATATGCGTGACAAGATGAAATGGTCCTGACGGTGTTCTGAAAAATATTACAAAATATTTGAGGTCTGCCAAAAGGCATGTTCATATTATTTTGTGTATTTTCGTTATTTAATGAAATACAAAAGGGCAGAAACGATGCAATAAAACCTAGACCCGAAGGGGTTCAGAAGTGAAATATATAATATTTCAGGTCCATCAAAGCATTTTTTAATGATTTTCGATCTTTTAATGTATTTTTGAAACACAAAAGGAATCACAAAACAGGCAGGATTCGGGCAGGCCCTGGGTGGTAAATGGTTTTGGTCGAGCTCTGCCCGATCCCATAAAACCACTGCCACGTGTCTAGGTTGAGGAGAGAGAAAACCACCATCATCGGGAGATTAACTCCCATACAAAAGAGCCGCCCAAAATGGATCACAACCATTGGATCTAGAGCTCCCCGATCAATGGTGGAGATGTGATATCGCTACAAAGGCGGACCCAATAGAGAAATAGGCCATGTTTAAGGAATTTTTAAGTCCAGAAAAATAGAGATGGGCAGGATTTTGCTGTGTGCAGTGTTTTCTGTGTAAAAATAGGAAAATAGTCATTATAAACATTTAAAGGGAAAACAGAGGCCCAAAGACCCATTCCATCACAAAACAAAGGGCGAGAAACAATTGCCGGGAGACAGAGGCTGAGAAGCAATCATGGAGCATCACAACACGATGCAACCTGAAACGCAAAACATCATGGGGCATCAATAGCATAGCTCATCCAAAAACAATAGAATCAATTGTGGAGCATCGCTTGCACGGGCGAGCTCCCAGACAGCACAGCAAACTACCCGAATGTGGTTACTCTTCTGCCAAAAGAGGAAACCTACAAGTTGATGCTTGCTTATTCGAGGCATCAAACTATTGACAAGAACAAAAAGGATAGATTTAGACATTCCAATCCTTTGAGAGATCGGGAGCATTGTAAAGGGCCTATAAATGGTTGAAATTTAAATGTAACAAGGGTTCAACTTCTGGAGACTGTTAATACTTTGCGACTCAAGCTTCTCATCTTCATTCTATCAATATAATCTTCTTTTGTTGTTATATGTTCAATGTCCATTTTCTCTTCTGTTCTAAGCTTGCACCTGAATAAGTTATTCATGTTTCTTGTATATCTAATACTAGATAACTATCATCTTCTCTTTGCGTTGACAAATTATATTTGCAAGCTTCTTTTACTTCCTGTAGCTGGCCATTCATATGTGTTTGTATATGGATCTACTGGTATAGTCAGTATTCTCCATTTATTCATTGAGTCTACAAAATAGTGAGCATTAGTGGTCTAAAGCCTTGTAAAGTTGAGGTTGTTCATGCATCTCTTGAGTAAAAATAGAGTTGAAATGGTTATCTGGCCTGATCCAATCCATCATCCAATCCAATAGTTTAGAGAACAATATTGAGGATTATATGTTACCAGGCATCTCCGAGCTGCAACCTAGGAGAGTTTCTTGGAGCGATAACATAATTGGCACCATTGCTGAGGAGAGGAGACTGAAGCTTAGCTTCCCTAGGAGATGACACAGATCTAGCTTTGATGATAGACAAAGTCTAGGCACTTTTTTGGTTGTAATCATCTATCTGGTGACTCTACTGACGGACAAACCTCTTGGCGACTCCACTTCATAGTTTTGTCTTAGTTTGTGAGGCATACTCAGAGAAATCCTGAGAAGCTACAAGATGACCCAGTACTTGACCTTGAAAAATCATTAAAGAAAGAAAGGTATTGAAAAAAGGAGCATCAAGTTCAGGTAAACCTAAAAAATATTCTATATCTCTTCAAGAAAATATTGCAATAGAACAAATACATGTTGAGAGTATAGCATCTAATACTAGCAATGAATAAAAACTCTCAGAGATTCATAAAGCTCCTATTATTTAGGTTCTCCTTTTGTTGAAAGTCCAAAAGAAACCTCAACTCCTATCCATCATACTCCTTTAGTCCTATCAATCATTCCTCATCCCTCTATCATTCAGACTACCGGTACCCTTATAGCCACCACAGCTATAGCAGGACCACAAGCACCAACCAAAATGGAAAGAATCATAGCTGCTAGATATGGACCTCTAGTACTGCCCACTCCTTTTAATGCCATGCCTACTAGAGAATATCATAAATGTAGATATAAGTTCACTTGGACTAAAGGTGTTACAATTGAAGAACATCTTGAGTCATTCTATAGCTATGCTAATAACCCAGACATTAGCGAAGATGATGTGTGGATGAGAGTCTTTGTCCAAAGCCTAGATGGAGAGACTAGAAAATGGTTTAGAGAACTGACCCCAAGATCTATAGCAGACATTGAGGCTTTAGATGATGCTTTCCTAAAGCATTGGGGGTATAATAAAGATCTCCTCTACCACCACACTGAGTTTGGGAACTTAAAGAGTGAAAATGCTGAGTTGTTGTCTGATTTTAATAAGAGGTTTAACTGTATGTACAACAAGGTACCAGCTAAAGTAAAACCCACCACTACCTATGCTAAACTCACCTATGCCAATGCTTTTGACTCTTACTTTTGTCTACTATTAAGGGAGAGGTGATGTGCTACCTTGGTTGATATGCAGGATGTGGCCTTGGAAGTACAATCAAACATCACAGCTGTAGAAAAGCTCAAATGTAATGTTGATAGGAGACAAAGGGGTGAGTCTTCATCATCTTTAGATCCCAAGATCAATAAAATGACTAAGATGATAGAGTAATTAGCCTCTGAAATATCCAAATTAAAAGTTGAGAAACACTCTTGGAAAGGAAGAGTTCCTGATACCTTTGCTCCTAGAAGTCCAAATCCATATAGAAGAGCTAATGAGCAGTTGCAGATTTTACAAAGAAGCAAAGATTCCAATGAAGACCAAAGGGTGAAGACCCCTTTCCAAAATGTAGTCATGGAAGAGGAGTAGTTTCATGAAGATGATGAGATCCATTGTAGGGAAGACAAAGGCAGTGCCCCCTTTTTTACCTTAGCTACCTATGAAAAATCATTATTCAATGACCAAATCAGCCCAGAGTGGGACGGTGAAGTTGTTCTACAAACTGAAGATCAACAAAAATATAATCTAAGGTTGAAGATGAATAATGCCAAGGAAACTTTTATTCAAAGAGTTGTTTTCCCTACAATACAACGAGCTAATAATCAGAAGCAACCAGTAGTTGATCATATCATCCTCAAAGCTCCAACCCACAAGGTAAGAGGCCCTGAAAAGTCTCTTTCTCCTTTCAGTTTTGAATCAGAAATCCAGAAGCTAAGAATACCTATAGCTCTGATTGAACTAGTGAAGAATGAGTCCTTCAAGAAATCTATCCTTTAGGCCCTTGAGCCTAAAGCCATCCAAGCCTCCAGTAACTATGTAAATTTTTAAGATGACAAACCAACTGTTATTCTCAGCCCAATGATTGAAAATTGTGAGGACAACTCCCCATAATTCTATGTCTCTCTAACTATTCATGATAAAATCCTTCACAACTACCTTTTGGACACTGGAGCCAGCCATAATCTAATGCCCAAGGCTATCATGGATAAGCTGGGTCTTGACATTACCAAGCCTTATCATGACCTATTTTATTTTGACTCTAGAAAAGTGAAATGCTTGGGATTAATCAAGGACCTAGCCATCACTTTGTCTCAGCTGCCCATGAAGAGCATGATGATGGATATTGTGGTAGAAGATGTACCCCCCAAGTTTGGCATGTTTCTTTCTAGAGGCTGGATCGAGAGATTAGATGGAACGTTGCAAAATGTTTTGTCCTATGCTACTGTCCCAGTTTTTGGAGGTGAAAATAGGAGATTTTATAGAGAGGCCCAGTTGGCTTATATTATCAGTGATGAAAGGAATCCCACTAATCATCCCATCTATGTTGTCGACACTGATTTTGGAGCTTTTTTTCTTCAAATTGAATAATCTTAGTTGGCCTCCACACAGCTTCAAAAACTAGATTGCCAAATCGCAGAGGAAGAAGGCCCATGAATTTGGGACATGTTCTTTGATGGAGCTTTCTCTAAGGAAGCTGAAAGGGTAGGTGTAGTCCTTGTGTCCCTCACATAGGAATGCATTCATTCATATTTCATATTAACTTTTCAGTTCATAAATAAGATAGCAGAGTACGAAGCAAACCTTATCATTCAACAGGTGAACAAAACCTTCCAAGCAAAAAATCCAAGGCTGAAAGCATACAGAGATGAGGTGAAATATAGACCATCTCTTCCTGATAATGTCAAATAGTAGAAATTTTTTGAATAGGATGATGAAATTAATAGGATTTTACATGTCTTTGATGAATTTGTTGAAAGCTATCAGAAGAAGATCAAAAAAACCTTTGATAGAAAGGTAAAACAGGACAATTTTTAGTTTGATGACTAGGTTCTCAAATAAGATGCGTTGAAGTAGAAGAAAGGCAATCATGGTAATTTTGATGCCTGATGGACAGTTCCATTTGGCATCGCTCAAGTTCAGATGAGAAACATTTTCATTTTACACAATTTAGAGGGGGAAGGTGCTTTTGGTAGCCCAATAAATGGGCGGTTCTTCAAACTTTATTTCATATAAGGCTTTAAAGCCTTTGTATTGTAAACATGTATTTCCAGTTTTTATTTTATTGCAAAATAGACTCCATGCCCAATGGAACACTAGGAGGAAGATTTGATTTTGGTTTTACAGGAAAGGCATTGTTCTGTGGTTCTTAAAACCTCATAGGGAGGCTTCCATCCCTAGAAGGAGACAATGTTAGCCTTGATGGAAGATGGCGCAAAAATGGATCCAAATATGCTCTTTAACACTCCCGAAGTCTTCAAAATTTGCCTAAGGATCATTCATAAATCACAACAATCACATGCAAAGAGCCCTTGGAAGGGTAGAAAAACACTATCACGAGGCAAAAACCAGAGAAAACCATGAAAAAATAGAGTATTAGAGGCATATAAAGTCCAACACACAACAACCGTCAGATCGGGCCAATCAATGGCCTAGATCTAAGCAGAAAATCACAATCAGCGGAGGTAAGCCGGCAGAGTAAGTGTGCAGAGCGACTGAAATCAACGATGCAATGTGGACTATCAATCAAGTACGTAGATCAACGGCCCACATAGCATCGCAGGATCGTTATCTGAAAATACAAGGAGCACACTATCAATGGCCCGGGGCATGTGTGATATGCGATTGCAATCAGATCACATCGCTATATCATAGCGGAGTAGCACCATGGGGCGGGGCCTATGCATAGCTATATGTGCGACCCAATGAACTAGACCCGATGGTGTTCTGAATAATATTGCATAATATTTGAAGTCTTCTGAAAGGCATTTTCATATTATTTTGTGTATTTTCGTTATTTAATGAAATACAAAGGGGCAGCAACGATGCGATAAAACCCAGACCCGAAGGGGTTCAAAAGTGAATTATATAATATTTCAAGTCTGCCAAAGCAATTTTTAATGATTTCAATTTTTTAATGTATTTTTGAAACACAAAAGAAATCATGAAATAGGCAGGATTCGGGCAGGCCATGGGTGGTAAATGGTTTTGGTCAAGCTCCGCCTGATCCCATAAACCAGTTGCCACATGTTTAGGCTATGGAGAGAGAAAACCACCCTCATCAGGTGATTAACTCCCATACAAAAGAGCCGCCCGAAATGGATCACAACCGTTGGATCTAGAGCTCCCTGATCAATGATGGAGATGTGATATCACTATAAAGGCAGACCAAATAGAGAAATAGGCCATGTTTAAGGACTTTTTAAGTCTGGAAGAACATAGATGGGTAGGATTTTGCTGTGTACAACATTTTCTATGTAAAAATAGGAAAACAGTCATTATAAACATTTAAAGGCAGAGGCCCAAAGACCCATTCCATCACAAAACAAAGGCCGGGAAACAATTGCCAGGAGATAGAAGTCGAGAAGCAATCATGGAACATCACAACATGATGCAGCTTGAAACGGAAACATCATGGGGCATTGACATCGTAGCTCAGCCAAAAACAATAGAATCAATTATGGAGCATCACTTGCACGAGCGAGCTCCCAGACAGCGCAGAAAACTACCTGAATGCGGCTACTCTTCTGCCAAAAGAGGAAACCTATGAGTTGATGCTTGCTTATTCAGGGCATCAAACTATTGACAAAAACATAAAGGATAGATTAAGACACTCCGAGCCTTTGAGAGCTCAAGAGCATTGTAAAGGGCTTATAAATGGCTGAAAGTTAAATGTAACAAGGGTTCAACTTCTGGAGACTGTTAATACTTTGCTACTCAAGCTTCTCATCTTCATTCTAGCAATATAAGCTTCTTTTGTTGTTATATGTCCAATGTCCATTTTCTCTTCTGTTCTTAGCTTGCACCTGAATAGGTTATTCATGTTTCTTCTATGTCTAATGCCAGATAACTGTCATCTTATCTCTGCGTTGATAAATTAGATTTGCAAGCTTCTTTTACTTCTTGTTATATACATATTTGGGCACTGCAAACCCAATCTCATATGTCCTAAACCAAGGTATTCTAAGCCCCTAAAAGTGTTGTTTCATACCCTAAAGGAACAAGGTCATCTAATTACATCATCTCCCAGAAGTTCTCACTGAAAAACTACTCAGAACTGGTCAAAACTAGACCATCTCACCTACTCCATGGTTAGGGTGCAATGCATCTCACCTATTACACACAAGGGGTGCGATGCATACTGGAAATCTCTTCTGTAGGGTGTGATGGGTGAGTGCAGACAAATGGCGGAGGTAGTTGGCTAGGTGGAAACCCAGAGAATCTTCTAGAAACTGCCCATTTGACACTTGCTTCTCTGAATTCTCTCAGGGATGAGTAAGAGATCATGAAATCTCCAAGTGGAACCAAGAAATATCAGAGAAATGATACTAATAAAAAACCTAGAAGCTAACTCACCCACCTGCAAATATCTATATATGGATCCCTCATCCTAGAGATCGAGAGGCTGGAATTTGTATCTTGTAAGGAAGTGTTGTTGGTTTCTCTGTGGAACATCATAGTGTTGGGTGATCTAGCTTTTTGTGAGGTGAATAGGGATTTCATGATAGGAGGATGGCTCTAGGTGAGATCAATGGGTTGTAATCCTCTCTTCTACTACTTCTATCAATAAAGCTATTTGAGTTTTCCTCCATATTCTTGTATATCTCTGAATCTCGTATTGATATATGCATTTGTATGGTTAATATATATCTATTCCTATATTATTTATGGTTATAGATCTCTATGCTCTGATGGTATTATGTTGCTTTGACTCTATAGCTATTCTTTGAAGTGGGACAAGTAAGGAAAGAGTGGCAAAGCTCTGTCAAAGGGGAGAGGAAGCAAGCAAGGCAACAAGCGAAAGACTGAGGTTGGTACTCTCTGCTTCTCTCTCATGTATTTCTCATAAAGGAAAACACAAGTGACTTTAGTTTGTTTGTTTCTAAGATAGCTACCCGTCTTAGTGGAACTAGCAACTCTGAATGGACACTAGTTTTCCCGATAAAAAAATGGTGACTCCACTGGCGAGCGAATAGCTTGTTTGCTTGTTTCTATTTGTTTTCTTTATAAACTACAGACGGAGCCTGAAGTTAAACTAGCTAACCTTTGAACTACTTTTGCTATGCAACTGCAAAGTAGATCAATGCTACTTTAGTCAATCTATGGGTTATTTTATGAACTAAACATCTAACTTGCAAACATCCTAAGTGCCCTGGTGGTAGCTCAAGTAACCTCATTAGATCAGCCCCTATTCCTTGTGTTTACTGCCTATCATTAGCTCACCTAAATCCTTGAACTAAGCTACAAACTGTGAGCAAAAACCAAGCCCGGTCTCATCCCTGGACCATCACACTGTCTCTCATTGGTAGTCTGGATGCATTGCACCTCCCATGTGCTGCAGGTGAGATGCATCCCTGTTTCCCTGTGTTACAGGTACGATGATTAGGTAAGACTGTTTCTACCTCCAGATTTTGGTTTTCTCTTCTTTGTCTTCAGCTTTATTTAGTAGTTTTGATGTTTGTGATCAGTATATCACTGTTGAAACTCCCTTCCTTTGCATTATTAAACCTCCATCGATAAAGAATTGTGAATGTTTTTATGCATTTTTCATCATTTACAGTTCTCCTTTGCAAACAATAGCTTAATCGAACTATCGTCTTTTGATTTGACAGTGTCGTAAGTGTCGTTTTCATTCAAAGAAAAGAATCCTCCTCTTTTTGATAGTCGATTACACTTTTTCCCATGTATTTGATTTGAATTAATAGTATTTCAAGTGTCGAAAGAAGTTTTCAATTCGAAATCGCAAAGTATCGTCTTAGTCTTCCTTTCATTTTTTGAAAAGAAAATTGTTAGTACTATCGCTTTGAAAGAAAAAATAGTTTAGATCTATACTTAGAATCCTTTTTGTCATTCACACATTAAGAAAGCAGAAAACAAATACAGGCATGTTCATTTGCATCTAGACTGTGTGCGGAAATTGATTTAGGACAGTGCATCTTAGTGTGTGCTCTCTGCTCTATGTTGAAAGAATTTCACTTCTCTTTCCTTAGTAGCTAGGATTTTCATTGCAAAAAGAAAATAAATGATTGTTTATCATCTTAGATTGCATATTTAGGAATTGTATATCTACA